>RJWH01004520.1:47843-104266 GCA_004363575.1 Solenodon paradoxus | reverse complement strand
TTTCTTCATCCTTGTTTCAGAGTTCCTCCCATTCAGTGTTTTAGGATTAGGCATTAGTTTCCTTCCTCTCTCTCTCTCTGTCTCTGTCTCTCTCTGTCTCTCTGTCTGTCTGTCTCTGTCTCTGTCTGTCTCTGTCTGTCTCTCTCTCTCTCTCTCTCTCTCTCTCTCTCTCTCTCTCTCTCTCTCTCTCTCTCTCTCTAATAGAGAGGAAGAAGAAGCATCTTTATTTACTTAGGGGTTTATTTTGGTTTTCCACCCCAACCCCAGGTGGTGAACCTGTGCATGGTCTTAAGGCCAGCATCTCAGTTGCCTGAGCCACAAGAGCACCCTTAAAAATCAACAAACATTGATGGTGACAAAAAGAAACAGCAGCTGGATTTTGTTGTAACCCTGTAGAATGTCATAAAAATGGGCCGCCTTGTTACTTAACCCCAGTCTCATCCTACATCTTGGCTGTAGAGGAGAACCTTATTTTATATCTCTAATTAATAATAGAGAAATAATGTAATTTCTCTAAACTGACATCTATTTTATCAAGGCCTCACAATCAGGCAGAAGAGAACGCAGGGCTTCTACAATCATGCACTCACTTCTCCCTTATTATGAAGGTCATCAGCCATGGGCGCTTTTACTGTTGATTTTTTTTTTTTTTTTTTTCTAAGGAAAGGTACATACAGGAATGGAGGCAAGTAGTCAGGCAGGTAGGAAGAGAAAGAGAGGAGGAAGAAGCACTCCATTTTATTTATTTATTTTTTTGATCTACTTATTCTCACTATCCGTCCCACCCCCGTGCCCCGGGCCCAGGACTCAAACCCAGGGATGTGTGACTTGCTCCTTGGGGGGCAGCTGACATAACTGTTGCCCCACCAGGGTTTTTCAGATGCATCCACCTAATACCAATGGATGTGCCATCTTGGACACCCTTCTAACAGCTCACATTGTGCTCCTGCGCAGAGTAAGAGCTGAGTACACTTCAAAATGACCCATCATTAAGAAGGTGCCTGTGGATGACAGATCTGGGCATGGTTCCCGGCCTTTGGAATCCCACTGGCCTCTTTCCCTCCTCTCATATCCTTCCACAAAGTGCAGCTATGCCTGTGCTGAGGCCCAGTGGAGGGAGAGGGACTGAGTTAGGGAAGATGCTGGTTAGGAAAGGGCATGAGAGTATTTAGAAATAAATAATTGGAAGCCATTTCAAAGCGTTTGAGTGGGTCTGTGCTGTGTTCCTGTTTTGCCACCGGCTCTGCAGCGAGTGCTGCGTAGACACTCCTCTCTGTCTTTGTGGTCCTCGGGCCTGGCCAGACACCAGTTTCTACCTTAGGACCATGGCCTGGGGCCAGCAGCCAGCAGCCTTGTTAGGAACCCTTCCCTTGCTGCCCAGAAGAAAGGTCCTGCTGCACTCTGCCTGCCTGAGGAGACGTTGCAGCAGTTTCTTACTTAATCCTTCCTGGAGGGGCTGCCTGCATCCGTGGATGGAGCAGGGAATGGTGCCTGTTTCTATGTCTTCCCCATACACCTTTGACTTTCTTGACAACTGGTTATTCTCCCACATACGTGCTTTGCACTGTGATAAACTGCACATGGCAGAGTGCTAGCCCTGGTCTGGCTTCAGCACAGCCTTTAAAGGCAGCCCACTCCAGTCTTCCGCACTGAATGCCATTTGGTGATTATTATGCGGTCTGATTTGTTCTGGAGGTCTAATATTCATCAGAACAGAGGTGCACGATGCCTACATAGTGTGTAGGCTTCTCTCCTTAGGCCCCGTCTCTAGACCTGGAGGTTTGGTCTGTTTTGAGTTGTGAGAATACTGAAAGCTTGAGGTAGACCAGATGTCTGATGGTTTTGTATTGTGAATAAGATCAAACAACCTGCTAAATACTGCTTAGTTCTTAATGTTTCTCTGATTATAAAAGAGACCTTTGGAAGGTGGTTGTTGGTCATCATTAATAACCATTAAGGGTAGTCCAGTATTAGCCACCAACCTTCAGGAGCTGCATTTATTTCTCTGAGTCTCTGTGCCTCTCCCCAGATGGGGAGCCTTCGTGACTGTTTTCAAAAAAGAGAGCTGAACCATTTTCTTGAATACCAGGAGGAGGGAAAGTGAATTGGGGTATCACTTGCATCTTTCCAAAGCCCATTTTATTTTCTCTGAGCTTTTTTTCTCCCCTGCTTCCTCCCTTTACCCACTTATTGGAGTTTAGGAGCTGGAGCAGATTTCGTCATGCTGGGAGGAATGTTTTCTGGCCATACTGAGTGTGCTGGGGAGGTGATCGAGAGGAATGGACAGAAGCTCAAGCTGTTCTATGGGATGAGCTCCGAAACGGCCATGAAGAAGCATGTGGGAGGAGTTGCCGAATACAGGTGAGGGGCGGGCCAGGCTGGGGTCTCTGCTTCTTACAGAAACAGGATGGAAGCAGGTCTCAAACTATCAATTCTGCTTCTATGAAGGAACCAAGGGAAGGAGCTAAAAAATATATCTTATTCCCTTTTAGATAGTCCTCATTTTTATCCAACTAGCATTTACAGTTTTAGGACCCTCAAAAGGAAGTGCAAGCGGAAGTAGTTGGGAGAGTGGGCACTGAGATGAGGGTATATGTCAGTCGATGACTCAACCAGTCGGGGAGGTGGCACACCACCCTTCTGAGGAGTGGAGAAGAATAGTACCACCTTGTCTTTCTGATAGAGCCTCTGCTGAACTACCCCTGTGATCTTCAGTCTTGGGCCTGGGTGATGCAGGCTGCACAAGCTGGGTTGCAGAATGGTCTCCCTTTGGGTATGAAGCAGGTGAGTTCTGGACCACCATGGACTTGTGTGTCACCTGTAGTAGCTCATGCAGGACTCTTCCTCAGGCCTGACAGTTGACAGAGGCAGCATTTTTAACCATTTGATTGTCACTGAAGAAGGAGGATGCTCACTTCTGCCTGTCTTTGTTTTGTTTTATTCAGCATCCCAAAAGATAATCTGGCCTTTTTGTTTCATTTCCATTTTAATTTTTTGCATGTGTGTTTTAAGAACATGCCCACTACCTTGCCCTGCTCCAGAATCTACTATACAGTCTCAAAGTTCTTGCATCCTCAGAAAGAAGTCTGCTGTGTGCTGACTGCTTTTCTCCAGAAGCCTCACTTGGTCCTCACTTGGATTTGAAGCCTCCATCTTAACACTGGGGTGGAAATTCAAAGCCTCCTTTGCTGACAGCCTCCATGCCTACCACTGACTCCATACCCAGGACATATTTTGAGGACATGGCATTTGGCTGCATTATATAAGGTTCAGATCAAGCTAGGTCAGATGCTCATCACTCCACTAAGATTTGCAGATGGAGGGAGGGAGAGAAGTGTGGGGCACTCTCCTAGGTTCTGTGCCTTACTGGAGCACTGGTGGACTGACTTCAGTTCTCACTTCCCCAGTCGTTTTCTCTTTTTTGAGGAAACCTTAATAAAGATGATGTTAAAATATGAGAGAGGTGAGGGTCTGGGTAGGAGCAGGATACTGTATTTGTGTCTTTTTCCTGAAAATTTCAGACAGCTCCTGGGAGGATCACTCCTTCCCCTGCAGCCTCAGACTCTGCTTCTCTTCTGTGCTAACTGTTCGGGGTGTGGGTTACAGTTTGTCCCAGGGAGGGGAGGGAGTGAGGTCTACAGCTTCAAGGCCACTTGGGTCTCTGGCCAAGAATCTTAATGCTTTACCACAACCAATGTCATTATCCGAAGGCCTCAGAGTCCACAGTGTGCTGGTGTGTACCAGGGACCATTATGATTCAGTTACTGTACCTTTTTTCTCCTCTAGCTGTAGTATCTATTTTGTGACCTAAGAAAAGTATATATAGTGAAGGCCAGATCAAGGTCTAGCACAAACAGAAGCCAAGGAGCAGAAAGAAAAATCTCCTGTTATTTCAGAAGGTTTAATCCTAACAGAAAATATTTGAGAGTATCAGACAGTGTTCTGGAAATAGGTAAAGCAGAGTTATTTAGGATTTGTTAGTTCCCTCTCAGCCATTAGCCATTTAATTCTCATGTTGTCCCTGGGAGACAGATCAGGATACCTTCAGTTTACAGATGAGACCTGAGCATCGACAATAAATGACTTGGAATGGATGCCTTCACCAGTTAGCAAAGAAGCAATAATGAGACGCTGGGTAATTTCCAGTAAGTCCAGGGAAAACCATAGAAATCTCTTAATGGCAACCATTGAAGACCCGTGTGCGTAGATGTTGGTCTCTTGTCACAAGAGTGCAGTGATGTACATCATCTTAGATGTGGCCAGTAGCTGGCTGTCTGCACTTGATGCCCTAAATTAGCCTCAAGGCCAGCCCTTGGTCTAGTCACTGGTTTAAGTAGCTTGGATACAACCAAGGGTCGTCTTGCATATGCATATTTCAATGCACAAGAGTCACTACCCTTAGGAAATTCTAGGTGAGTTTATTAAGAGAAGCTTTTTTTTTTTTTTTTCCCATTGAAAGGACCAGCTAGAGAAAGTTCCAGAATTTTGTGTTTAGCCCTGAGATATGGGCTAGAGTTTTGCATAGATTGAAGGTTTCCTTCTTTTAATGCCCTTCCAAAAGTACACCTGGAGCATGTCTCCTCCGTCAGGTTCCCTTCCGCAGAAAGAAACCTGACGAACCAAGCAGGGTTACTTGGTGGCCTTGTGAAGGTGGGACAAGGCTTGTCGAGGATGATTGGATCTTGCCTAGAATTAGTGTGGTGCCAGATCATTTGAATTTCTAAATATTCTCTTGAAAACATAGAAGCTGCTATTCAAAACCCCGAAACCTCCAGTGCTGACCATCCTTAATTCTGCTGCACTTCCCCTCGCTGGGACCCTGCACTGTGCCCGTGCCCAGCACTGGAGGGGACCCAGAAAGTTGGACTATCTTCTGGTGTAGGTTTTCCTCGTAGCCCAGTCGGACTTGCACTGTCCGTTTAGCCATCTCTTCCTCTCGATCGCCCCCTTTGAAGACACTCAGTGTCTGGTCACAGCTGTCAGGGAGGAGGGTGGAGCCCTGGGCTTTTTCGTTTATCCAGGAGGGGAAATGGTGGATGCAGGCGTGGGACTGTCTAAGAGGTCATCCCCCAGGTCCATTCTCCTTCCTCCTCTGGCTGTCAGACGACTGGAGAGTGGGCTGTTGATGAAGGAAGAATCAAGGTAGAGTCGGGTCCTGGTGGGGCAGATGGAGGCATACTCCTCAGTGTCCCTGTGCCGGACGGGGTGTGCCCATCACTTCTCCCCGTGCTGTGACAAAGGATGGCCATGCCTCGTGGCTCAGGCAGTGGGCAGCGAGGCTGTGTTCTGCGGGCAGAAGGAAGGTGTTCACCTGAGGCCGGCAGAGGTAGTGGTGTGGAAGGGAGTCAGGGGACTGACGACTACCTGAGTGCCTTGGGGTTATTTTAAGTGGTGAAGCTGGAACTGACTCTAGCTGGGTTCTTAAGGAAAATCCCACTCACAGAAAACTTCCTTTTCCTTCCAGGGCCTCTGAGGGCAAGACCGTGGAAGTGCCTTACAAGGGGGATGTGGAAAACACGATTCTGGATATTCTTGGGGGACTGAGGTCTACCTGCACCTATGTGGGGGCCGCCAAACTCAAAGAGCTGAGTAGGAGGGCGACTTTTATCCGGGTCACCCAACAGCACAACACTGTGTTCAGCTAATTCCAAGGATGAGTTGATGATCAGCTTCTGGAAGCTTCCACACATACCTGCTTTCCTATCTCCCTCGTCTGTTACATCAGAGCTTCCGGCTGCTCCTGAATGGTGGAATGCTGCTGCCTCCCCCCCTCCTGCCACTTGGAGGCTTCGGGGTCCCCTCTAGTGCCTTTTGGGGGCCCGGAAGCAGGGCACTGATCCTGTCTGTGGTCAGAGCCCGGTTGCCTGGAACTCATAACCTCATTGTTAAAACTAACACTCTCACACCTCTCTTTTCTTTTTTAAAGAAAATAGTTTCACTTTAATATAATATAAAGCTTATTATCTTAAGGCTTGTTTGTGTGCCGGAGTTTGCATCTGAGGAACCAAGTTGTAGGGGAGCTGCGGGGTTTCTACTTCCTTCTAGACAGGCTGGGGTAGTCACTCTTAGCTTCTAGAAGTCAAGGTGGCCTGCGGCGTGGGGGCGGGGTGGGTGGTAGGCAGGCTAGAGCCGGAGTCAGGACATCCCCTTCCTCCAGCTTTTGCCCACTGGAAAAGAACAAAAGCAATTGACCAGAAAAAGTTGGAAGTTTCATATTCAAGCCTTTCAGTTGGTTAGTTTTGATTCTTTATTGTAAAATAATGGGGAGAGTGAAGGACTGGTTATAAATTCCTCAGAACCAGCAGTAAGAAAGGGTGCTTCTTCAGATGGCACCATTCTCTGTATGTCCGTGCTGGCTTGGGTGTCACCAGCACCCCCATTCCAGCCTGAGGCTCGCGTGCTGTGTCCACAGTGGTCAGGGAGGGCGACACCCTCTCAGCGGTCCTCTCTATAGCACCTTCTGCCGGCTTTTTGTGTCGTGACTGCAGAATAGCTGTTTCCACAAACCAAAGACATTTCCCTTGCTCATCCAGTCTTAGGGAAGTGAAAACTGAATGATTGCAAATGCAACATCTGGTCGGGATCATTCTGAAGCACGGTCAGGCCCCATTGCCCTGCATACCTTCCTGTGTAGGCACAGGCCAGGAAGGAGCTCCATGGACTGTGCCCTGGGTGCGCGCTGTGCTTTCGATGGGCGATCGGCTCAAAGCCTGCCCCTGGCAGCACTGCAGCAAAGTTTCTCCGTAATCACTTTGACCAGCTGAAGTACCTCTCACAGCCAGCCACTGGACCCCATATCTGTCAGAACCCTTAGCATCTAATATTAAAACAGCATGGAAGACCCAAATCAGACGGCTCCCCCACTTACACACCGCCCACGGCACCTCTGCCCAGCCTGCTCCGGAGGGGGCTCGGCAGCCTGGTCATCCCAAGTCGCACCTTGTCGCTACTGGTTCACTGCACGTTCTCTGCACGATGGTATCAACAGTGTAACAAGACCTCAACTATGAAGTCATCAGAAGAGCCCTAGTAGCACATCCCAGAACACCTAACCAAGAGGAAGAGAAAGGCAAGGCGAGACATGCCCCATTTCTCCCGGAGCCAGTGAACATCCTGGATTTTTGAAAGTTCTCTTCTACCTTGTAAGGTTAAGGCAGGAGGGGTCAGCCACATGTACGGGGAGGGGTGGAGGTCACCCGAAAGTCTCAGGTCCTCGAATTAGTGTCTGGGGCCACTACTGGGCCACATCTTCTTGTGCAAACCTGGTACATACTCGGGACAAACAGCCCCTCTGCAGGCTGGGAGACCCCCCTGAAGGCTTACGAGAAGCGTAAACTTCCACCTTCAGGTCATTTACTGGCACCGGTGTACAGCAGGGCTGCACATGTTGATTATGCTACAGAAACCCAAACATCTTGTCAACAGCAGTGTTGAGACGGGAGAAATAAAAGAACCGACCAAGACATCAGGTGCTGCCAAGTGCAGTCACTCTGAAGTTCATCTTAAGGATGACCTCCTCCCGATTCCCAAGAAAAATTTAGAAAAATCAATGCCTTAGAAGCCACTCCCCTCTTGCCACCTACCTGTGAGGGCAAGAGAGTAGAAATCATCTTTTTCTCAGCCTCGTCTTTCTTCCCAGCCTGACACAAGGCAAGGACACATTTGCAATTGGCACTGTTATTTTATTAGTACGAGTATACTGAAACAATAAACTTGTACTGGTATACAGACAATTTATTTAAAACAATTTTGTTCAAATTTTGAATCAAACATTGTTTTATTATAATAATGAAATAATTTCTACCTAGAAAACCTGCAAGCACCATCAAAGAAAGGGACCATAAAATTCAATAAACAGACTCGAGTGTATCCTACAAATAGACACACCACGATTAGAAAATAGAATATGAATTCTTCCATTTTTTTTAATATTTGTTTTAAAAAAGCTAGTGCAAGTACAATATTTTACACTGGAATTACAGAGAGTATGCACGCATATGGAAAAAAGTTCTCCTGTCACAATAAAAGCTCTTAACTAGGTATGCACTTAAATTTTTTTCAATAAGGTGCAAAACATCATTCTTTCCCTAGTTCTCCTCTGTACTGGCCATGTCAGTCTGATAGTGCCCTCAAGGTTCTGGTGTCTCTTTTCCTGTGGCCGGTGGGAGGCATAGGGTTGGAAGGTTGGTGGGTATTAAAACGTCCAAGGGCGTGAGTCTCAGAGATGGGCTCTGAGGTCAGGAACCCATGGACTAGAAAAAAGAACTGTGTTAACTGAAGGCCACCACGAATCCTGGCAGGGCTCTGTAGAGACCACCTTCCAGCAGACACTCATTTGGGTTTACAGGTGAGCAGTGAGGGCTCGGGAGGTCAAAGCCTCCCCCAAAGGCCGAAAGGGCAGTATACACAGACTCGAATGCACAGGCATCAAGTTTAGATTCACTGACCCAAGAAATGACCCTACTCCTTGTTACTCCAGGTAACAAGAGTAGGTGGTTCTTGTAAGAACCAGAGGAAACCTATGCGCCCAGCTTCCGAGTAACTGCTCTTTAAAGACCTCAGCCAGCAGCTAGTGTCCCCTCAGAAGTGGTGGTCTGGAGGTCAATATGCTACCTGGGCACGAATTTCTTTAAAACAACACTTCCAGCAAAGGAGGCCTTCAGACCGGCCATGGAAAAGGACAGGCTCATTGGCCATCCAGACATAAACGAACAAACCAACTAAAGGGAAAGAAAACTTGGGTGAAGTCTCCAATTATCTGCAGTGGAAGACTTGAGTCCTTTCAGAGAAGAAAAGTTATGGAAAGTCTTAGAGACGGTTATGGGATACATACTACCTATTGGCCAAATGCACTTCGTTTTAATACAACTAAACCATGTTAGTCACAAGGACATGAAAAACCAGTCACTCTTCCCTCCTGACATTGCACAGGTGTCAGCTACCAGAAAGACTGCCTTTAACAGGAAGGGAGGGGCTGGGACTCTGAACTGAAGAAATGGTCGGTGGGTTTACTCCATAGCTGCCCAGTTTCCGCTGACTGGCTGGAATTTGGGACAGAAAATGACTCTTCCGAGAAGTTGTTCCACATTTATTTTGGCCTCTTAAAATGAAAGAAACATCTAAACTAAAACGAGGCATTAAAATTTTGTTTGACCCCCCCCCCCCCCGCCATTTAGATGAGGTGTGGGAGGGGGAGAAGGTTCCACTTTTTTTTTTGCTTTCCTCATAATGAGTCCTGTTTTATTGGTAGCTAGGATCCCTTGTTACAAACACTTCATGTTCAGGATTCTATATTCTTTGGGTTTATTGGAACAGAAGTGCTGAAAATGTCAAACATCATCTCTGAAGAAAAAAAAAGAGTTGCCATGGCTTAAACTAAGAGTTTAAACTAAGACGGGAGATCAGAGAAGTACTTTCAGCACAGGAATGAAGAGTATTCTCGAACTGCAGAATAGAGAGGTGTCCGCCCTCAGAGGAGGGCTATATGTAACAAAAACATTAAGCACAGGTATAGTTGAAGAGCCTTTTACGTAGTAATTCTTCCAGGCCATAACCATATCATGAAGACATGACAAATTTCTATATACAAAAAAACATGTAACTCTCAACCTTTATGCTTTTTTTTTTTTTTTTTTTTTACAAACAAGTTATGAAACTCATGGTTTCAACAGATCCATATCTTTCAAACACTGAATGAATCATTTCAACATTCATTTTTCTTTTGTGCAATTTTTTAAAACATTACCTGTACGTCTCAAAGTGAGTGCTTCAAAAAATGTTTTTTGTTTTTCTTCAGCTTCTCACCTTTAGGTGTACATTGAAAAAAAAAAAAAAAAAACAAGAAGGAAAGAAAATTCCCACAAGGTATCTATAGTGCTACGAGGAAAGATCTATCAGTAAGGTAACGTATTTGAAGCGAGGTCATCTATGTAAAAAGAAATCTCAGCTCCGGAGTAGGGGTGTGCAGACTGTTTGGAGTTTCCCTGTCAACAGAAACACAATGCTGTCCATGGAAACAAGAGGAAACCAACCGGCACAATCACGTATACATGTGCTTGATTTAAAAAAAAAAGAAAGAAAAAAAAGTATTTTCTCTATAGATTTATTACTTGATGTGTTCTGAAATGCTGTTTCAGAAATTCTGGGTTGAAAACAGAAAGGTGGAAGCAAAGGTCTTCACTCCACTTTAAAAAACACAAAAAGCATCGCTCCCTTTCCGTACATCTCACCAGCAAAGATGCCGCATGGGCCCATGGAGACCGTGGGCCCTGTGTTCATCTGGAATCTTCGAGTGTGACCAGGAAAGAGGAAACCCAGAGGCTTTAGGCGAGAGCAGACCACAGCTTGTTGAGCTGCTTGCCCTTCATGAGACAGTGGCTGTGACAACCAACACAGCTCAAAAAGCCTGGCCTTCTGTCCCCAAAGCGTTGCTTCTTCACCCAGATCTGAAATTGCCTGGCATTAGTGTCAAAAGCTTTGGAGATTTTTCTCTCTATGGAAAAAAAAAGGTTTCCTTAGTAGTCACAGATGTGAAAGGGTAATGTCAATTGTTTCCTTGAAAAAAAAAAAAAAAAAAAAAAAAAGAAAAGAAAAAAGAATTCCAAAGTGACAATAACAAAAATAAATTTTGGCAACATATTTCAGCAAAGATCAAACTATGTGCAAAGAGTGGATTTTTATACAATTACTAGGAGCTACTGTTCATCTTGAACATGCAGCATTATATTGCAATCTATGCAGTATCTAAGGAGTAATAATCCACAAGATGCAGGAATTCCAAACATTCCTTGAAGTTGTACAGCCCTACCCCAGAGCAGACAAAGTGCTGCTTCTGGACACATCAGCGTGCCACACACGCGCCAGCCCCGTCCCTGAGTAAGAGGTGTGAAGGGTCCGCAGAGTCCCTTGGAGGGGAGGAGGGTCGCTGTCACTTCCTGGTGGGGCAAACCCAACAGAAAACGTACAGGATCACGATTCGGAGTTAGATGTGGCTTCCGCCACAAGGAAAAACAGCAAATCAAGCCCAAACCAAACCGGGTCAGCTGGGGAGGGGGCGAAACCAAAACTTGCCCGACATAGAAAATTATCCTGAAAGTCCAAATGAAAACGCGATTTGGATTTCCACTTCAGAAGCTTTGAGGTAAGTGGCATCCACGTGTGTCCCCCGCGCCCTCCCCCCACCCAGTGTGTCCCCGACAAACTGAAATGATCCTCGTGACACAGTCTAAGGAACAGTCATTTTATAGATTTAGAAATCCCCACAAAGAGAGGTTCTTGTTTGTTGGTTTCTTATTATTTTTTCTTTCGCCCTGACTAATATCTTGGTGATTGGTGTTCCACTGTAAACGCAAAAGGCCTGCTGTTATTCGTTTTAAAATGGAAAACAGGAAAGAAAGAACGACAGACAGCTGTGAGTAATATTGCGAAGTGGACACAGCACAGAGGCACACGGCTGATCCTGGCAGGCCGCGCGGCACCGCAGTTTCTATGCCTGTCGTGGGTTCGTTTGCTACGCGGCAGAGGTGACGAAGGCTCTTTGGGAGCCGCGGGCCCCCAGGTGTCTGCCCACATGAGGGGGTTCCCTGTCCTCTGGATGTTCTTCCTATTTGCAGAGGCTGCTGCCACAGGTGTGGTGACCATCGCTCACAGGTGGCTCCTGGCACGCTCAAGTCTCATGGACACCCACCCAGGGGTGCAAAGGACCGTGGAAAGTGGGTTGATCCTGGCTACGCTGCTCCGGAGTGAGCCTCAGAAATGAGTCTGCCTGCTTCCTCTCCACACTCCACAGTGGCTGTTCCCTGTGGTGACAGGGACAGCAGCTCTTCCCCCAGAGCTCCTGTGCTGGCTCTTTCTGCCGCAGGGCGACAGACACAGGAGGTTCGTGAAGGCTCCCCGCCCCAGCACAGAGCATCTGCGGCCACAGGCTCTCCCCTTCCTGACCCCTTCCTTCCAGCCCTTCTCTGGCTGGAACAGGGAAGTCGGACCGAACAGGACAAAGTCAAAAGTGAATGAGCTTTAACTAGAGCACACTAGGTACAGTCTATTGGCACAGAAAGTATTGCACATACTACAAAAGCAAGAGAGCAAACTGGGACAAGGTTTCAAAAGAACCAGTTATTCGTAATTCCTATACCTGAAATAGAGAGAAGCACACAGATGATGAGTATGTCCCTATTGCTTTAAACCGTGCATGTGTTCCCATCTAGTGTTGGTTTCATGGATCTGGTTAGTTCAGTACTCGACGGAAGCCAAAGGGTGGTGTGTGTCCACGTGAGCTGCTGTAGAGAGTGGTACTGATGAGAACAGTCTATCTGGCAGCCCCGTACTCCTCTTACCATCAAAGGTTACCAAAAAAAAAAAAGAAAAAGAAAAAGAAAAGAAAGGAAAACGAAACCTAATCATTGCAAGTGCCCTGAGCAGAATATATGGAAGAATAAGCAAGTTCTCTGAACAGAAACACTTAAAAAATAAAAAAATACAGCACTACGTAAGCAGTATGAGTGTAAGAGCGAGCGCCCCCAGCTCTCTGGCTGGCTGGGAGAGCAGTGAGATCAAAGAAAGTCAAGGAACAGGTTTCACTATTCTAAACCTATTCAAATGTTTTTGGTACATCGCAGAAAATGGTTTATAAAAATCATTAGATCTGGTGAGAGCTAAATGTACAGGGACACTAGATTGTCAACAGGTGTGTTGTCATCCAACAATTTCTTTTTATTTGTGAAATGGAAGAAGTCCTACTTTCCATGGTAAAAGAAAGACCAAGTAAGTGTTCGTTCAGATTTTGTTGCAGCCATTCCAAGTAAGAATATTTAAAAATGTCTCCCTACCTACAAAACTGTTTTTAAAGCACTTGAAGATGCATATTCAAAACCCACAAACAATAGTTCCGATCTCTGGGGATGAGACCTTGAAACTGAAATACCCTTTCTGGGTTTGTACCAAACATTAAATCTTGTTTTGATTTCAGATGGAAAAAAAAAGTCATTCTGAAAAACAACATTAATAACATCCATAGTAAAGTGAATGTTTTTTTTTCCTTAAAAAAAACTTGCTTACATATATAAATGTCTTTATGGAAAACTCTCTCAATGAATCTGAAGAAAATTCTCAGAGTTGTCCTGCTAAGACCTGTGTTGTTGTTTTTTTGTGACAGATGTAGTAGAAAGACCAGAATGAATTCTGAAAAGAACATAACCTTATAAAATGGCCTAGAGTTTAGGCAGGTTAGAAAGGAATTTTGCTACATTTATTTATGCTCGTTCAGTCCCCCAAACCTTTCCCACAATGTTATTGGATAAAAACTGCAGGAATATCACACAAATTATAAACTCAAGATGTGCAAATCGCAAGGTTCTTTAAAAGTTCATCTTAAAAAGAAAAACACTGGACAAAAATGAGTATTCTTTTTTCCATCCCTTTTCTCTCAGTTTCTTTGCCAGCTCTGCATCTGCCCTTAATTCTTTCTCAAACATCCACATGAAAAGAGCCCCCTGTCAGGCTGTTCTTGGTGGTCATTCATTGTCACATACTAGTTCATGATTCACATTCATCCCTTTAAACTACATGGAAACTTTCAAAATCTTGCTTGTGAGAAACTCTGCAGAGCTGAAATGTAGTTACAGTGTTGAAAAAAGAAAGCAATTTAGTTTAGTTTTGTTTGTTTTTTTCTTCCCAAAGAGTTTAAGGTGAATTACAGTACTTATTGAATGATAGACCAAGATGCTTGGTAATAAAGTGTGAACAGCATTTTAAGTGCTTAGAGAGAGTAATATATATGCTTATCTTCAAAATCTAATTCCTCACATCACACTGGAATTTGAAAAAAAGTGGCACCCGAGTTGTCCATAGTCATGAACTATAAACAGTACTAGAGTTAAAAGACGAAAGATTTGCAAACTCATCTTGGAGAGCTTCCACAGCTCTCGTGAAGGGCAGTTTGCATCTACCTCTTGGGAGCGAAGTCAATGTGATAACCTGATTGGTTTTCCTAACACTGCACAGAAACCAGAGTGGGTGTTCTCTCTCCTGCACCCCGGCTCCCCTGCCCACCACCTGAGGAGCCCTGCACGCAGGGGCGGCCCCACCCACCCAATACCCTGGAGACATCACTGCACTAGCAAAGCAGAAACAAAATCCTACGTGTGGCAGTTGCTCTTTAAAAAAAAAAAATTATCAGTGCAGTCAGGCCCCATAGGGGGAAATATATATCTATATGATTAAAAGTTGCTTTTATTGTAAAATATGTTGGAGGAAAAAAAAGTTCTTTACACGGTTAGCTTTCCATCTGCCTTCTGAAGCCTCTCTCGGGTGGTCCTGAAGCAGGGTTTCTGATGTTTCTTTTGCGGGTGACAATTTCACAGGCCGTGCCCCGGGACCTCCAGTCCCCCGTGCAGAGAGCGAGAGAGAGGGAGACAGAGGGAGGCAGAGAGAAAGAGACCCTCACTCCCCAACATCCCTGTCGTTCCCTTCTCGCAGAACTTCCTCCTGAAACCAGCAGAAGTCAGCACCCAGTGCCGGTGGGTGGGTGCTTCTGGGCTGCTAGAGAAGACAGGTTCTGCGAAGCCACATTCATCTTTGCCCCAGTGCCTGAGCCCGGACTGGCCCTGCACTGGCCCCCGCCCGCCACTCACCGCCAGACCCGCGTGGGAAAAGCCTATGCACCAGCCTCCTGCACGCCACCAGCTGTAAATCTAACGACAAGGTTATAACAGAAACCTAAAGTAAGAGGATAACAAGTAAATACTGTGTTATTTAGCCTACAGTACAGTAATCTGGATACAAACGATTAGGGGAGCCAGATTTCCTTTCCCCACCCTGCCTCTACTTGCCTACATTAGACCGGCCTTCAATGCAAATCTTAACCTCCTGAGGAATTAGAGAAGGCTTAGGAAGAGTCAAAGGTGGCTCGTCTTCGGACTTCTCCAGTTTGCGGGTCTCCGGCGCCGACCACCTCCTCTTCCTCCTCGCCGCAGGCCTGCTGGATTCTATTTTGGTGAGCAAGGGCGCTGCAGACAATCCGATTTTTTCGGGAAACTTAAGTTCACCATTCTCCGAGAGCAGCTGGGCACTTCCCTGATGAATTCCGTTTTCCTGCTCGGCATACCTGTGTCTACTGCCCGCGAGGCCGTCGGTCTTTGAATGCTTCAGCAGCACACTGGCCGCCTCCACAGGCTGGCCCTTTTTAACAGAGCCGTTCTTCAGGGTCTTGAGTGTGAGCGAGATGCAGACGTCGCCCACGGAGAGTTTGGAACATGGCAAGTCAAAGAGCTGGCTGGTTCTCTCTGGACAGCAGGATGACCAGCCCTGTCCAAACACAAAAAAAGGATACTCTAACAATACTTCCACGCTGACCTGTGGGGACAGGGAGACAGAGAGAGGAAAAAGGCAGAAATCAGTGAACACATGGTATTCTGGCTTTACCTTACACACACCATCATTTGAGTGGAAAACAGAAATAAGACTCCCACCGACCTCCTCTACCTACAGACCTTCATTGTCAGGTCTGAATTTTCAGCTGTCCCTCCCCACACAGATGCGGGGGAGAAACCAGTGGAAAAAATTGTCTGCATACAAGTCTGTTTGGCAGGCAGAAGTATCGTTTTACTGGTGGCCGTTCTCGAGGACAAGTCAAACTGAGTCCCAAGGATGACAGGACAGCTCTTCAGGACTCAGCACTGAACACGGATCTCTGGGTGACTTGGAAGTCGGAGATATGGTCCTGCGCTTTACAGGCTCACTGGAGACTTGCTACTTCCAGGTGTGACGGGGCACACTACAGATTAGGCTTAAACTGTACCTAAGCTCCACGAGGCTGCATTCGTGTGTTCACCACTGTTTTTCCCTGGGCTCTAAGTGGGGACCCGGCCCATGACTGGTATGGAATAAATGTTTTTTAAACAAATGAATGTGTACTCTGGGAAGTTAGGGGAGCAAATCAGTCAGGGCTCGGGTAACCAGAAGGGCGCTCCCAGGACCCTGAGGGATGGAGGGCATTTGGAGATCTTGGAGGGGAAGACATTGAGGAAAGAGTGAATAGGATAGTGAAGTAGCCAGTTCAAGCTGCTGGGTCTGCCCAGAAGGTCACACCTCAGGGACTCACATCATTCTCTGCATTTGTCTGAAAAACAAATACCCACGGTAGGGGAAGCCCAGTCCCTGTTCACTTTCTCCATGCCACCCCATACCAGGCACTGTGCTAAGGAAATAAGTTGAAAAGAAGTCTTCATCCCAAAGGAATTCCTAATCAAGTTGACACAAAAGGCACAAAAGAAACAATGGCCCACCAGTATGGCGACAATGTGACCATGTGGGGTTCTGGAGCTTCTCAGTATGTGTTGTTGGAAGGCAGAGGAAGGCAGACACCAGTATGCAAAAGAGGTGGATGAGGATGTCTGCTTGGATGAGGATACACTATGCTCAGTTTTTTAAAATAATGGGCATGGAGAAGAGCTGTGGCTGCAAGGAAGAGATCTTCTGGAAGCATCCTCTATGTGGACAAAGGCAAGGAGACCGTGTATCTGGGGATTTGCAAACTGTCCAGCAAAATTTTTACTGTTGACAATAAATTAGTATAAATTGCACTTGAAGTTTTAACAGTTGAATTTTTTGTGGAAATTTAATGTCTTCAACTTCATACTATAAGGAAAAAAACAGAAGACAATGAAGCAGTTTTAGGAGTCAAATATCTTCAAAGACTTTTCTAGATGTTGCGGACTAGGTAATTTGGACCAACTCCCCTGCTGAGGAAAACATCATAATCTGAAAAATAAGCAAATAGGGCTCTGTACAACATGCACATCTTACTTCACAAAGACAGAAAATAAGACAGTAAATAATCACAGGGTTAATATCAGGAAAGGTGATGACTCAGAGACTGAACATGGTGCCTGGGGCCTATTTTCCCCTGAGGACACTGCAAATTCCAAAGTGGAGCAGTTGTGAAACCAAGTGGGCCTTTGATCATCTTTGGACCTTGACGCAGGGAGGAGGTAACAGAGTTCAGAAGCCCCAAGGGAGGGTGTTCTCTGGTGTACCCCACTCTTGCTCGTTGTTTGTGACCCCAAAAGGCTGCGCTCCAGAAGTAATGGTGAACTAGAGCAGACAGGCCTTCTCAGGGTCTGAAGATTCTAATCATTTCAGTTCTTGAAAGTCTGGATCAAGGTCTTAAATTGTTTCTACACACGCAAAAAGACTAACAAGCAGTTTTAAAAGGGGGTGGGAATTTCATGAGGAGATCAAAAACCCAAATAAAAACTAGTCGGAAGAACAGTTGATAGAAACAGGCCTACGAGGAACTCCCGAGAGAATTATCAGCTACAGACTTTAAAATGACTATATTTACAATATTGAAGGAAATTAAAGACAAGCTTGAGGATTTTGATAGAGAACTAGAATCAATTTTTAAAAGATTCATGGAAACTCTGGAATAAAAAATACGCCCACTGAAATTAAGTGGATGCAAGAGCTTTAGTAGTTCATTTGATTGTTCCTCTGGCCCTGGAAGTGAACCTGGGTCCTTAGGATGTATGTGGACTGTGCTCATATGGAGGCATCTGAGAACTAATATTCCACCAGGGCATGCCAGGGAATTTATTTTCAACCTTAGGAAAATTTAAAAAAATCTTCAGAGCAAAAATATATATTATCTCTAATTAAGCAACATTAAACACACAGGTGCTACCTCAACAAAAACAATGGAAACAAGAAGATGAGGACCTATCTTTAAAACACTGAAGAAGTCATAACCTGGTAGTTCAGTGTTTAAGTCTATGGCCTCCACTGTCAGAGTCCACATACATTCCAAGGATCTGGGGTCCTGATGTGGGCTGGGTGGAGCAACCAAGATGAATCACTGACTAAAAGTAACTGAATGCTTCTTCCTCCTCTCTTTTCTTGCCTGCCTGCCTACTTGCCTTCATTCCTACCTGCACCTCTCCTTTACAAAAGAAAAAATGAAAAGTAAAGCATTAAAGAAAAAGAATTTTCAATCAGGCATTCTTTTCAACCCCAGCAACAAGTCATGAAACCAGGCCCAAAAGCTTTGCATGATCTGTCCCTTAGCTGCTTTAATGGCCTGAGCCACAGGGCTGTACCCAGCCAAGAATTCTATACTGAATCCTTAAAGAATGAAAGCAAAATAAAGACATTTTCAGAAAAAGAGTAATTAGTAGAACTCAACACCAACAGAGTTGCACTAAAGAAAATACTAAAGAGTTTTCTTCAGTAGAGGAAAGTGAATCTAGATCAAAGCCTGCAGATTCAGAGAGGAGTAAGAGTGATGGAAACGGCAGCTATGCAGTGAAACTGAGCTTAGTGAGAGAAGTCAGGAGGAGAAAGACACTGTCACATTATTTTACTCACAGGTGGCATATAGAGAAATCAAACCAATGAACCAAATCAAATAAAAGAGAATTTTGGTCTATAAAAGCAAATTAGTGGTAATCAGAAGAGAAGGGGCAAAGGGGTGGGCAATTTCAGTTAAAGGGGTTTATTATATGGTGAAGGAAAGAATCAAACTGCTGTGGCAAACTTAATGTATTACATACAGATACCAAATTACAGTGACGCACACCTTAAACATATGATGCAATGTTTCTTCACTAAAATAAAAAAATGTTACCATTAAAAATAACATTGACTACATGCAAGACTAAACATGGTCTGCTGAATTTTATACGTATGCGTATATGTACACATAAATACAAAGCTAATCAAAATTTCCCCAGAACTTAAAAGCATTACATTTCTATTAATGTACATGGATGTGTTTTTTTTCTATATAACCTACTTTATCTTTTTTGATAACTAAGATTGATTTAATTCTAGACATCTTGAATGAGATACTTTATTTGATCCAGAGAAGACGGGAGTCTTTTTAGAAGAGGCATCTAGAGTGAATTTATATGCAAACCTATTTCTAGAGTGTGTATGTGAGCACAAGCACACACACATACATGCATGAGTCTCTATCTCCATCTAGGTATATCTGCATATTATCAGTAAAGTGTAATTGTTCTGGGTTATCAAATAATGTAAAGACAGCTAGCAATTTTTGAGTGCTTGCTATTTGTCAAATACTCCAGTGAAAATTTTACAAAGAGTACTTTGTTTAATGCCCATAATATTCTAATTAAAAACACTGCTATTCCAATTTTATATATACAAAACTATAATCTCAGAAAGATGAACTCACTTGTCAAATGTCATCACTCTAAGATGATGGACTTAGGGTTCAATCTCAGTCTCTTTGGCCCCAACCCCATGTTTTGCCTTTGTTACTGATTCTGTTCCCAAGAACAAAGATACTACAGACCTCCCAAAAGAAATGAACTTAACATTCCCACTACCCCAAACATGAAAGAAGTAGGATCCAATAATGAACAGAAAATTGTGAGACAGTGTCTGCCCTACATTTTCTGAGAATTCTAGTCTCCCTAGTAAGTGTGTGACAAGGCTGATATTCCAATTCTGAACTACTTTTTATCACTCCTCTGCATTTACATACACATGTACAAGTGTGCTTTCAAGTTACAGCATCAGATGGGGAAATCCACTGAGTTCTAACTTCAAAGGGCGTTTGGTTACCAGGAACCACTTTATCTGATAATAATGAATACTGGATGCCTACAGGCAACTCAAACCTCACCCGTCCCAACAGAACTCCTGATCTGCCTCCGCCCACTGACACCCCCTTTTTGCCTCCCCATCTCCATGAACAGCCACCCAATTGTTTTTCTAGTTCAGGTCAAAGGTTTGGGAGTCAGTCTTAGTTCTTTATCTCAAACGACAAACATCCACATTCACAAACATTGCAAGTGAATCTGACCTGCTCCCTCTTCCAACTGTGTATCTAGAATAACATGTTTTAAAACTACCTTCACTGCTTCTGTCCTGGCCATGCCCACATGTCACAGGAGAACAAGTTACCACGAGCAAATCAGCAAGCCCGAGTGGTCTGCATCCCACCCACTGCTCACCGCGCTGTGGTAACGTTGGTCTCCTCGGTGGTCCTCTTAACTCTGGACTTGCACTCCTGGGCCTGTGCAGTGGCTCTGCTCTCCACTTGCGATTCTTTCTGCCCTCTGTACCTCCACCTGGTTCCCCTTCTCACAGAAAGCTTCCCTGACCGTACTCTTTAAAACATCCCTCCATCTCTGGTTTCTCTAAACGGAGCTGCTTTATTCTTTCCTATAGCACTGGTTATCTTTGTATGTATTCTTGATCTTTTTGCTTTTAAATTGAAGTAACACTGTATTACATAGCATCATAAAAGCTTCAGGTACACATCATTATAAATCAGCAGAGGTATGTACATCAAGTTCACTGCTGAAAGTCCAATTCTATCCTTCCCCATATAACTGACTCCTTTTACCTGAAATACCCACAACCCTTCCCTTCTGGTAATCTCTAGTTTGAATTTATCAGTCCAAAAGTTTATTTTTGCTTTATTTCGGACATATGGTCATTTGAATTACCTCTAGACCGTGCATGAATGAACACACAGCATCTGTCTTTCTCCGTCTGACTTAACTCCATTAAGCATAATTCCCTCTAGGTCCACCAATGTGGCTGCCCATTATCTTCTTTCACACTCACTTGTCAGTTTCAAGTCTTCCCCCAAACTCCACAAGACGGTGCCCTCTGTCTGTTTTGCTCTCTATTCCTAGAGATTAGGATTCTTCCTGACATGTAACAGGTGCTCAGTAAAAAAAAAAAAAAAAAAAAAAAAAAAAAAAAAAAAAAAAAAAAAAAAGACAGCTGCATGTGCCTAAACACTGCACAGCAGGGCCAGCAAAGGCTGACGTGCAGACGCAGGAGAGACTGCCTGCCCCCGTTTGCTTTCACCACTGGAGCAGCTGGGCTTCCAGTTCCCTGTCATGGGAAGGGCAGTGCCTTCCTTGGACCTAGCTCACCCCTCACACAACCTTCTGAGCGGAGCCCCCACTCGCTGCCTCACTCAGCATCCCCCGTCAGGCGCTGAGCTCATCATTATTTCACTGAATCACACTTCACTTACTTCTCTGCACTCCTGAGCTTCCTTGTTGCTTTTTCAGCTGCACTAGTGATCACTAATTCATTTCATGAGCTCCTCAGGGTTCAAGTGGTCACTGACTAAACCTCAATGAAAATATATTCAAGCGAACATACCATATACACATAAAGCATGTTATATAACTCTGGGCGCCTCGCATGCCCAGTTTTTCATTCCATACATGTATCCCTTTCTAGACACTTTCAGCGGCCGGCAGGATGAAATAAAAGCATGAATAGCCTTTGTCCTTACGTCACCTTGCGGTTCCATCTCTCATCCCTGGATGTCTGGTCACCAGTATCTCTCTTCTTTCGGGTTAGACCACCTCCCATTATGGTCCCCCCTCTCCTCCTCCTGCACACCCCTTCACTCAGCACTGCCTCAGTGAGAAATCTGAACACCCCTCCCTCTTTAGCCCGCTAAGCAAACCCCTCTCAAACACTCACCTCCAACTTCTATTCAGAATGAAGGCACAGAGACAGGTAGGGAACACAGCTCCTTCTGTGCTGATAATTATAGAGTCAATGTCACTTTCCTGGAACGGCTAATGAATGGCTTTTAAGATCAGTCTTAGCTCTTGTGTAAGTTCATAAAATTCCTTTACTAGTCAGCCCAGAACTAAACTGTCATCGACACCCTGGATGTGTATGCACATATGGATGCCATTTAATTGTATATTTCATCTAAGATTGGTGCTATGTCTATATACACACATATGTACATATCATCAAAAACAAGATCTAAAGAAAACAAAACATCTGTTGTTTAACTGTGTCTCCCTTTCCCTTCACAAAATTCCTGCCTTTTCACAAATGCGAAGGGCATCTGTTTTACAAAAAATTTTTGCCTGACCGATCACAAATGCACAAATTGCGCCTGTATTCAGGAGCAATGACATCGCTTAGAAGCTGGTTTTCAGGGATGACGTCTTGCGGTTGGTAAAATTAGGACACTGGGAATTCCTAACTTTGCCCCTCAGTGACTCTGGGATCCTGTGTCACCTGCAGAGAGAAACTGCTTTCCCAGTAGGACAGATTGCATGACTACCTTGGAACCCGGGGGCCATGATTAAAGGGCGAGAGAGCCATTTATTTAATGTTTAAAAATCATTAATAAAAACATCACAACTCTTCAGCTGAGTGTCAGACTATCTGCGAGTGTTCTATTTAAAGCATTTAATCATGCTAATGCTAAGCTTGACTCAGTCTTTGGCAACAGCCTTTCTGAGTTGTCACAAACCCACAGTGAGAACAGAGAACCTTTAAACAATTACAGGCCGGGTTCTGTCTTGGGCCTTGCAGAACCTCCTCTCGGGGGAGGCCACACTAGGATGCTGCTGGACAAGTGGCCAGGGCAGCTCTCGGGCACACAGGCTCTATCCCACTTGCCCTCCCTTGGGGTCTTAAAACACAGACTTTCAAGAACAGCAAGTGATTCTGCGCTGAAAAGAAATGAGCTATCAAAGCCAAAAAAAGACACGGAGGAACCTTAAATGCATATTGCCAAGTGAAAGAAGCCAGTCTGAAAAGGCCACATGCTGACTGAATCCAACTCTATGACTTTCTGGAAGGCAGAGCTATAGAGATGTAAAAGGATCCGTGGTGTCCAGGACTTGGAGGGGAGAAACAAATGGGTGAAGCACAAAGAATCTTTAGGGTGGTGAAACGTGTGGAGTGACCCAGAAATGCTGAGACGTGCCATCACACCTGGTCCAAAACCAGCATGCACAACGAAGAAAAGAGTAAATGCTTCAGTGCAGTGTATCAATGTCAACTCATCAATTGTAACACATATAAGACACACATGCAAGATTCAAGTAATAGGGCAAAGTGTATATGTCTGAGAACTAGGAAGAGAGAGGAGGAAGAAACATTTAGTTGCTCATCTTTGCTGTTTTCCCCCATCCCTGGCCCTGGGCCTGGGTCTTGAACCTGGGTCCTGGGGATATTCTTTGACTTTGTCTTACACTAGGATACCAGGGTGTGTCTCTGTATTTCTATCAACTTTCCCCCTCAACTTAAACCTGCTTTAACCAATAAATAAACTCTATCAATTAAAAAAAAAAAACTAAATAATAATGGTCCAAGAAAGTTTGCTTCATGAACACAGTAGGTCGGCCCAGTTAGGACAGCCCAGTTAGGGCACTCACATCACACAACGACTACAGAAGAACATTTTCCCTCTTTTGTTTTTTCCTAGAATGGGGAGAGGAGTACATAAGACCTACAAACACAAACGCAGTTCGATGGTGTTTCCCTAGGAGAGCTTTTCTGGCCTTAGAACAGAGAGCGGCATGATCACCAACAACTGGACCTCAGACTTGACCACAGGCTCCTTCCGCCTGATCCATGAGGGTTCATTTAGCTCTTTCACCAAATCCCAAGTGGGAAATGCTGGCGAGTAGGTTTGCCCTGGCTGCTAAGGGACCATACAGGCTTATGTGCGGCTTGCATGAGGCTGGGGCTATTTTTAGGCATCGGCTAATCCAGTCAACGCATCATGTTGTCACTGATGATTCACAGAACACAGCAGTCAAATTAAAAAAAAAAAAAAAAATAGCGGGATGAGAGACAGACGTGCAGGAAACACATCGTTATGACAGGCTCGGGGAGAAGGCGCACGCGCACCACGCACACCCCGCGCCAGCGCGGTCAAGGGAAGAAAACAACACTGAATATTAAGCAGTCACGCAGGAGGGCAAGGCAGGCAGTCATTGCAGGAGGATCTGGGAAGCGACAGACAGATGTAATTACATAAGGTTCTCGGCAGTTAGGGAAGGAGCCATCAAGGGAAAGTCTCACCACAGAGCACTTGGCAAATAAAATTTACTACCATTCCACTGGGCAAATTGTGTCCTCTTTAGAAAAGTCGAGCCTGGGGAGGATGAGGTAGAGGGACAGGAAGCTGCTCACAAATAGAACTGCTGGCCAAACAGATGCCAGGAGCCGCGCAGCGGGGCTGGCCTGCAAAGTGCAGCTTCTCTCTGCAGAAAAGAAACTGCATGAGGCTCTGTTTGGGCGTCAGTCCTCTCGCCATGGGAGGGCTGAACTAGCAGTCCTTCCCTGCAGCCCGTCTCCTGCCCAGACACACACAGTATATGCACAGGGAGGCTGCCATGAGGACGCTCCGCTTCTGAAGAGGAAGAGTATTATGGGTGCTCCTGGGATATTCGTGGGAACACAGGCAGGGTCAGAGGGTTTACTGTGCTCATAAGGCAAGTTCAGCTTTTTCTTGTAGACTTTTCCAGATTGCCTATCTTTCCACAAACTCTCTTTTCAGAGCAGGAGGCTTTATATTTATTTTTTCAAAACTTACTTTTTTCTCTTTTCAGCACCAGCCCCCAAACTGAAGCAAACGTGGGAAACGAACTAACAGTCAAGGGTGTGCTGTGTGCCAGCTATTGCGTGGATACCTTTCAATATATTTAACTCTTTCACAGCCTCCCCTTGTCCGACTACAGAATGAGCAAACGTGGAAGGTGTAGACATATGACTTGTGCAATAATTGGTAACTGATTTGCACGAGGTCCCACTGCTTCAGAGTGGAGGAGTGGTGGGGGAAAGAGTTCAGAGTCAGGTCTTTTGTGCTCCAGGTCGGGCATTTTCCTACCAGGTCACCTGCTTCTCACCCATCCTCACCTCACCCTGTCCTCTTCTGGTTCACACTGGCTTCCACACTGCCAGTGTCCAAGCATCCCTGTGGGACTTGCTGTAGATCTATGCACTCAGGCTTGGAGGACGTCAGGTGGGTTATATTTGGGGGAGAGGCCTGTCCCACTGGGTCACAACCAAAATCACCACAGCGAGATGACCGAGACACTCCCACGTGGGGTGGAAAGGAGCTGCCTGTCCTTCTCCCAAAGAGGACAGACTGCATAGTGCCCACTGAGGGGTTCTGAGGGTCCCTACAGTGGCGATGGGTAATCCCTGCAATCCCTCTCATTCTCCACGGTCCTGGGTGGGGAAGCCGAGAGGTGGCCCCTCAGCCTGCTGGGGTGGGGACAGTGACTACGTGAAGTACCTTCTCCAGCATGGCCTTGTCTGGAGCTTCAGCTGAAGACACACTGGAGGTGTTTTTCCAGAAGAATTAGAAATTCAGCTACTTAAAAATAATCACAAAAAAAACCCAAACTCAGAGCCAAACACACACACACACACACACACACACACACACTTTAAACAGGCTGATTTCAGATCCTACCAGGTCTACGTGCTGATTACTAGCATGAGGTTGGCAGTGCCTTTAAAACCCCTCCTGCCTTACGTAGCTGATGCTGGTACACTTCGCAAGTGAGGTCACAAGGCAGGATCACAACACAGAGGAGGCACAAGACGTTATTCATAAGGCACAGCGGTCTGCTTTAGAGATGAGGAAAACGGCAGCTCCGGGAGGTGAAATAACAGCTTCTGGCTTTCTCTCCAGAAACTGTGACTGCCCTGGGTGGGCTGTAAGCGGTCAAGTCTCCCCCTGGTTCCCTTCCCTGAGGATTTCTGCTTAGGGTCACAGAGCCATCTGTCGTGGAGGCAACCACCCCTTCGTCCACAACTCCCGCAATCACATTTGCGATTTCGCTAATTAAGTTAAACAATTTGCATATTTCTAAACCTCCCAGTGGGTGCCAGTGTTAGCTACGATCTCTATCCAGTTGAGAAGACTCAGGGATGGCATCTTCCGGTGGCGGGGGAGTGGGGAGGCTGGGAGTGGGGGAAGACACTCCTCAGGCTGACACCAGCAGTGAGGGGGCAGCACTCAGTCCTGGGGGTCCAAAATAAATCCAGAGATTAGTCCCCTCTCCCTCTGTTACTTTCTCTGCTTCCCAGCCCACAGCTGGTGGAGTATTTGAGCTGTGATGATGTCAGCCTGTTTCTGATAGGCTTCTCAGTAAAGTGACAAATCATGTGTTTTGTTTCTACAGCTTGAGAGACATGCTGCCTTGGAAGCAAACCACAGGCTCTTGTCTTTGCAGAAATCCCTCCCAGCCTGAGCCATGGCTGCCCCCACAGACCTGCCAACAGGCCAGCACCAATCTTCTACCTTCTCACTTGCACCTTGGCAGTCAGCAGAGGAAGCCTGTGTCTCTAGCATGTAAGCGTTCATTCTGCAAAGTGTCTGCAGGGGAAGACACGTAAGATGCTTCCTCTCTGAGAGCTGTTGGTGCCTCTGAAACCTAAGAGGCACGGAAGTGCTTGTCTGTGAGGCTGCCATGACCTTGGAGACATAGCCCGTCACTGGAGCTGCTCTTCGTTCTCTAGGTAAAAGGAATGCTGTTAAGGAACCAGTTGCATTTCAAAATAACCATGCCTACTTCTGTTCACTATAAAGCTTGAGTGATGAAAAGTACCACAAAACACCACATCCCCTTCCATTCTTGATTTTTCTCTATGACTTCGCTAAAGACGTGTTTTCTTTCTGTGAGCACCCACACTAATCTATGTAGGTGGGTGTGGGCAGTAACCACAGATGGGGACGAGTTCTAAATAATGATGTACAAATCCTGATTTTTGCTACGTTTCTGAGTCAGACCTTTGAGAATTCTTGCCTGGGATTTACCAAAGACTGTGCGCTTACAGCGACATCTTCCAATATAAAGAAGTGGGGTTAAAGCTCTTGGCACTGCACACCCTGTGATGAGTAAGATCTCACATCCGGTCACTCACAAGCAGTTCCAGAAAACACTTTGGAAAGCTGATCCTCCCCCACACTTGATCTTTTAAAAACATATTCAAAATAGTTCTAACCATGAACTTGTGTGTCTTTTTGCTTTATTTTGCTTGAAAATCCCCAGTATCAGCTATGCCAGAATCGTTTTCAACTTGAAGGACGTGCTGTCACAGTTGAGTGTTTCAAAGTCCTGGATGGAGACATTCCCAGAGAGAGGGGGGCCCTACCACCAGGGGGTCCCCAGCCTGAGGATCAGTGTCTGACACCCAGCATCCTGGGCAGTGAAACTTTCTCATAAACACATTCAAGAGATGAAGAAACTGGGAAGGGGTGAATTGAAGGAACCCATGAAATTAAGAGTGTTAATCACAATTCCAGTTTTAATCTGCTTCCACTTGACTGCATTTGACCTTGGGGGGGCCCCTACTGACCACAAGCCCAGATCACCAGGGACAGGCCCAACTTTTCAGATGCCTTCTATATTCCACGTTCAGATGCTGTGTGACCTGGGAGAAAGTTACCCGTGTGAGTTGGGAGAATCTTACCTCTACCAGCTGGGAGAAAGTTACCTGGGAGAGCTAGTAGAACAGTATCTGGAGACCTGGAAGAAGTCACCTAGCTGACCCTGGAGAATGCATGTGTGCTGCCGGGTGAAGTTACCTGTGCTCGGTGTTCCCCCACAGCGAACTGGATGACAGCGACACCTGGGCTGTGGCTATCCTCGATCCTTTCCACGGTGCTGGAGTCAATCTTCAGGTCGTTGCTGATCTCCGCGCTCTGGATGAAGTCTTCCGTTTTTAAGTCCTCCACCTTCTTCAGTTCCCCATTGGCCAGCTGGATGATGGAGCCTTTCATGAAGTAGGGCGGCAGCGTGGGGGGGGCGGCAGGCGACGCCACAGACTGCACCACCGGCAGGTGGATCTGGGCCTGCACCATGGCTGGGTAGGCAGCCTGGGTGGCCAGGGCCTCAGGGCTGAAGTTCTCGCTCTTGGGAAGGGCGGTGGTGACAAAGGTGTGAGGCACTGCAGCAAAGTGGGGCGATGACGTGACTATGGCAGAGGCTGCTCCCGACCCCTCCATGTCAGCACTGCCCACGGGGATGAGCAGGGGCTGCGTGCCGGGAATCACTAGGTGCTGGGGCAGACCGCCAGCATAGGTGATGGCTTGCTGTTGGCCGCTCAGGTAGCCGATGACGGGCGGCTGGGTCCCCGCATAAAAGGCCGTGGCTGGCAGTCCCACCGGGAGTGGCTCTGAAGCACTATGTGTGGTCTGAATGACCGTGTGGGGCGACAGCGTGGCGACGGCCTTTACACCTTCGGGACCCAAGGCCTGCTGGGGCGACAGCGCGTAGGCTCGGTGCCCGGGCTTCCCTAAGTGCAGGCCGCTTTTGTCGTTGAGGGTGGATGGGGAGGCCTCTCGATGTGCGGCCTGCTGCCCCTCCAGCTCCGCAGCAGGGCCGCTGCTGTTGGGCAGGACCATCACGGAGGCCCGGACCCCGGAGGCCTCTCGGCTGCTGTAGTCGGTGGGGCTGGGGTGGACCACCACGTGCCTGGACTCGTAGGGGTGGGGGACTGCCTTGCCGCTCACCTTGACCAGGCCCAGGTCGGCAGAGCTGGGGGCCCCATACCGCCGGCCCTTCTCCAGCTCCCCGTTGAGGATCTCCTTGGCCTGCATGGCCTGCTGCAGCCGGCTGCTCTCAGCCTTCTTGGTGACTTCCCGCGTGACAAAGTGGCTGCTGGAGTCGGTGTATTGCACGACCACCTGGGGCGAGGGCCCCAGGGTGAGGGTGTGGGGGATCATCGTCTGGTGGGGGTGGAGGTGGACGGGCATGGCCGGCGGAGAGGCCGAGCGCCCGGTGCTCTGCGGAGAGCTGGACACATGGCCATACTGGCTCTGTTGGGCAGGCGGTGGGGACCCCGCGGTGATGAGCCCGGGTGTCCTGCCTAAGTGCTGCTGCTGCTCAGCCTTGTGTCCCGAGGCTTGGCTCAGGCTGCCCATGTTGGCCAGCAGCGTGGAATAGGCCTCCAGCTGGGAGCGCTGGGATGGAGTGGCGGCCCCAGCCGCCGACGCCACGGCACTGGTGACCGGGCTGGCCGTGGGGGAGAGCAGCTGTGAAGGGATGAAGCCGGCGTAGGGCCCACTGTACTGCGAGGACCCGATGAACTGGAACGTGTGCGGCAGGTGAGCGTACTGCACCGGGGACACCGGGGTCCCCGACGGAGGGGGAGGGTAGGCCGCCGGCAGCGTGGTGGTCGCGGGGACGGACCTGGGCGCACTGGGTGGGGAGTAGTCCAGCCCCGTGGACAGCGCCTTGTGTAAACCTATTCCCTGTTGTAAACCAAGCTCCACCGGAGTCCCCGCTGGCCCGTGCCGTCCGCCCCCGTGGCCGCGGCCACCCGGGTGGCCCGGGAGCCATGCCACGGCCTCCGCCCGGTGGTTGTCGCTGGGCGGGACCGCGGCCTTCTCCTCCGAAGGCCGGCTGGTGGCGGGGATCTCGCGTTTCTTGGGTGGCAGGCATTCGTTGCTCCGCTCTTGGTTGGATTTCATTTTTCGCCGTCCCCCCTCCACGGTGAGCGCTTCACTGTCTGGCTGGCTCTGATTTTAGTCTGATAAATGGAAAGTCACATTTGATTTCTGTCGGGGATCCAGGCTCTTCATGAGGAATCATCTCCCCGTGGGTGCGATCCACCAGCAGCAGCTCTGGAATCTGGGAGGGACAAGGGGGAGAGGAGAGGGAAGGGGGGAAAGGAAATCAAATATCAGCACTGGAAAAGGCCTAGGCCTCTCTTTCAATGTCAGTTCCCCAAACCCCATGACAGCCCCACTGTGCAGGCAGATAAACATGGGCCATGCTGAACAGCCTATCAGGAAGATTACTCAGACAGCCAAATCTTAAAGCAGAGTCCTTCTTAGGAAGAGTTAGACTCCCTAAGACATATTTCTCCACTGACTCTGAACTTTCTTCCTCTTAGAGAGCAGACAATGTGCTTCTTAAGCTCCCCTCTTCCTCACCTCTTTTTAATAACCTCAATGGAAAATCAAATAAAGCCCATGACATCAGTGAAAATCACCCTGCCCTCAGAGCCAGGCCTTGGGCTGGCAGGTTAGGAGCAGAGGCCCCCAGGGGCCTGCCCATGTTATTTCTGAATCCCCGTCTGCCACTGCTTCCACTCAAAGATTCCACCCTACCCTGCCCTGGTAGTAGATCAAAGATGTAATCTCTCCTCCCTAACACACACCACCCATACACACACACACACCCCCCCACCCCATACACATGCCAACTCAGCAGCGTTCAAGACCTGGGGCTTCTAGGGAAACAACCAAAATGAACAACTAAATAAATGCTTCTTCCACCTCTCTCCTGCCTGCCTGCTGACTTGTCTTCATTGCTGCTGACCTCCTTCTATTAAAAAAAAAAAAAAAAAAAAAAAGGATTTCTCCTATGACAAGAGACGTATTTTAAAAACAGGGATGAAAACAAAAAAATAAAGTTAAAAGACCTAAAATAGTAATGTGAAGAAAGATCTGTGTCAGAAGAGATCTGTGTCAATGATTTACTTTCCTGACCCAGGGCTTTTGTAAGTTCCAAAGACCTGTGTGCTGCACATCTTCCTCTAGAGCACAGTACAGAACTGAAACCCGATACTGCAAACTACTTACAATGACAGAGCTGTTTAAAAAACAATCACGGGTTAAAATTAAACTTCACTGAGCATCAAAAACAGCTGCCCCTTCTGGCTACTTCAAAAGTACTGATAACGATCTTTGGATGTCAAGAGTGCGGGCACACCCTGTGACGCGGTGGCAGAGAGCTGGGGTGTGCAATGCATAAAGCCCAAGGACCCAGGTCTCCTCGGCAGAGGGGGTGGGAACCAAAATGAACAACTAACTAAATACAAAGCTTCTTCCTCCCATTTCTCAATCCCTCTCTCTCACCCTTCCTCCTTTCTTTCTTCCCTTCTTCTCTCTTAAAACAAACAAACAAAAAGTCACTACTTAAGAAAATTGCAATGCCCCCACATTCCTGCACCAACCAGTAAAGAACAATTAGGAGAGACACGCAGTCAAGAGGTCCAGGCGCCCCCTGCTGGCCGCACGGAAGCACGGCTCTAATAAGACCCCCCAGGATTTCATTAGGGATGCTCACGCAGAAGTGATGTGTCAGAATAGGAAACACGAACATTTGCATATAGTAGGCCCCACCAGTAAGGGAATAAGTTAATTAGCCCAAGGCGGCTCTAGGGAAGAAAAGCAGCAGCAGAGAAGTCCTTTCAAAGCTAAGCAAAATGTCAAACACATTCAGAAAAAGGTCCATTAGCAATGCAAATCCAACATTGCAGTACAACTGAATATACAAAACTAGAAAACCCCTCTGACAGCACTATTCAAAGAACCCAGCTTTAGTGAATCTGAAAGAGAATGCTGGCTTGGCTCTTAGCAGTGCCTTGCACCCCCCCCCCCCCCTTTTTTTTTTTTTTTTTTTTTTTTTTTTTTTTTTTTTTTTTTTTTTTTTTTTTTTTTTTTTTTTAGAATTATATTCTTTATTTGAGAGACACTGGCTTCGTTGACCCTAAAGATCTATTTAGATTCTATGGCTGGTCTTCTGATAGTGGAGCACACACGAAGCTATATCAGCCTTAACAAACTCAAATGCATTCTTCTGAAAAGTTATCCCATGATACACATCTTTTCCAGGTAACACTAATGATAAATTAAGGATATGGAGATTCAAGTAAAAGCTTGGGCAACCTGGCCTGGCTGATAAAACTTTCAGTTCATCTTCTCCCTACACTTAGGTCTCCTCTTTATGACTGCAATCTGGGGAAGACAGAGCTGTCTAATTAGGGGACAGTTTTTCCTTGTCTGCTCCATTATCTCTGTATCTCTTAAAGGGCAAACAGTCCAAGTGCAGAGACTGCCGCCTGTCGTATTCACATTGAACCACCAGAGGGCGCCATAGGACACCACCATGTACATTGTACTTTGGGTGATTTAATCATAGCATCCAAACCATGCAAGAGGTGAATTAGGAAGGTGTAAAAGTACAGTAGGGGAAAGGAAGGGAAGAGAAAGAGATAAAGAAGAGAAGATTAAGGCAGAGTTGGGTTTTCTGCTTTTTTCTAGTTGTAGACAAGTGGCCTCTGTATTCCTTCTCAGGGATGACACACACTTAGTATAAGGGTTTCGCTCTGGGTGTAAAACAGAAGCGTGGACCACACCAGATTCGATAAATGCCAGGTCACCTAAGAACTAGGTATGCAGATACCATGTGCCTGATGATGCCCGATGATCGCTGTTCTAGATACCTTCATCTTTTTATCTAGATTATATCTATTCACTTTTTATTTAATAATTTTATGAAGTAACATTGTATAAGTTGTAACACTGTATAAGTTTCAAGTGCGCATCATATGACTCAAGTCTGTATATATGCTACTAAGTTCACCAAGAACAGTCCAGTTCTATCCTCTGCTTTAGAATTGTGAACCCCCTTTACCCAATTTATGCAACCCCTTTTACTTCTTCCTTTCTGGTAATCGCTAATTTGATCTTCTATACTGAGAGTTTCTGTTTTATTTGCTTTTTCTTTGGACTGCACGCAAGTGAATGAGACAGTGTTTGCATTTCAAAATATAGTTCAGTGGCGCAGGCTTGCCACTCAAAGTGTGGTCTGCAGACCAACACCACCAGCCTCCCCTGTGTCTTCAGAAGTGTAGAATCTCAGGCCCCACACAGTCCTCGTGATTCAGAATCTGTATTTTTAACGAATCTCCAGCTGCTTCATATGCACAGCAAGGCTTCAAAAACTCAGGCCTAAGATTACATTTGCTACTCATAAATTCTTAAGCAAAGTAAACACCTCTAGCCTTTTTCTAGTGGGAGGTGCTGGAAATCACACCAGGAGCTGCATGTAAACACAGATTGGATGGAGCAGATAAGCAGCTAACATGTAAGTAAGCTCAGCCGTTTTGGGGGGGCTCATCTAGACCCCAAATTCAGTCAATCAAAATGTCCTTCTATTTTTTTTCTGCCTTCCAAAACTATAAACTATAGAGAAACTCCTACAAGGCTATTGTCAACCTTATACATGACCTCAATTATCAGAAAATCAAAATTTAACCAAGGAAGCCACACACTTACATCTTTGTTAGAATTATCATGGATTCTTACTGCTTCAAAGTGATGAGGAAGCAAGATGCCTAGTTACTGCAAGACGTGGGGAGATAACCCCACTGACAGCCAGGGGGCAGAGAAGAGCAGGTACATATGATGAAAGTGAAGGAGAGGACTGGACTGGGACGTGGGCCATGCAGAGCTGATTTACAATGGTGCACACGTGGAACGTATGCAATGCTATGATGCAGTGTTATTAAATGACAATCTGAGCTGAAGGGAAGATGCTCCTGGAATTCTGATATGCACAGTCCTAACAATGTATCCCCCCAAGGCAGGGTAATCAGCTTGCACCCCTAGTCCTGTGAGTGTCCCGGCCCGGTGAGATCCCTGCCTGTTCAGCCTGTGTGAGCACAACAGATGTGGTTTCAGTTTGTGTTTTTTCTAGTAACACATGTCATTTATGGAACATGTATTATATGGTAGGCTTTGTGCTGCTTCAACTCATTACCTTGTAGATAAGCCCGGGCTCCAAAAGATAATGGTCCGGAGTCAGAGATGTGGCAGCAAGCTCGGCTCTGCCTGACTTCCAAGAGCATCTCAGAGACCTAGCTGCACAGAACTAAGTATTGCGTATGTGCACATTAGTGTCCCGTGTCTTCCCATCACAGATTCCTTTTATTCTTTTCTCCTAGGGTCCCTCTTTTGAAAGATTTGTCTACTATATTTTTTTTTCATTAACCCAAGACAAACTTGTAAGTGAACGTAGGATAAGTTTGATTTAGCCTTTTGGACTCTGTTTGGATTTATATAACTCTAATCAAAATAATGCAGCTTATATTTTTTTAATTTCATACACATTGGTATCATTTCAGAAAACTGAATACAGGAACTCAAACCATCCCCTTTTTAGATGCCTAGGAGTTCAGAGAAGAAGGACATCATGCGGATGGAGCAGTCAGAAGGAATGGGGTCTGACTTCAGGAATTTCAGGTAGATTGAGAGAAGAAATAATTTCAGTTTGTCTGTTTATAAGAGAGGAAGGGAGGGGAGGAAACAGCGTTTTTAAGGACAGAAGGAAGGAAGGGTGGAAGGAAGTGTGGAAGGAAGGAAGGAAAGGGGGAGGAGAAGGGGAGGAAATAATTTATTTGTCACTTTAATTTATTTTGGTTGTTTCCCCTGAATTCAGGTTTTGAACTCAGGTCCTTGGGCTTTAGATGGTTCGCACCCCAGCTCCCACCCAGCTTTGCTCCAGAGCCAGCAGGGCATGCTGGTTTCAGTTTCACTTTTTGTTCCTCCCCTCCCCCTACTTGTTTGTTTTCTGGCCCAGGTCAAGAACCCAGGTCCCAGCACTTGACATGGTCTGTGCCCCAGCTGCAGGTTTAGTGCCTAAGCCACCAACTTGTGCTGTGGTTTCAGTTTTAAAAAGGAGGACATGCAGACTGATGAACTGTGTGTTCTGGAAAAAATGCGACCATTTAGGAGCCAGAACAACTGCATCTGAAAGTGAGGTCACAAAGACATGACCAGGCTTAAGTCCTGACAAGCTGATCTCTTTTTGTCTCTTATATTACTAAACAGAAGGATCTGGGCAGTGCGCTGGTAAAAGAGACTTCATTTAGTTTAAGTACTAAAATAGGTTTCTCCCTGACACCCTCAGACACCAGGGATGGAGAAATGTGGGTTGGATAGGGCATAACAGACATCGTCATGGTGACTGAACAAGTGTGCCCCAAAGGCGGGTGGGTCACAGCTTCCAGTATGTACAGTGGACTTTAATTTTTTCAGTGTCAGCGTGGTACAAATCTACTTCAGAACTAAATTTAGTTCTCTTTTGTTCAACGTTTTATTAAGTGTTTTGGTGATCATCTTTAGAGATAACAGAAGGCTGGAAGGAATGCTCACTATATTACAATTAATATTGAAATATGTCTTCAGAAACTGAAAGCAATGGCACAAATTCCAAAAAAATGAAGACAAATGAGGATAAATGTCAATGCTTGCCCTCAGTTTCAGCAGTTCAATTCGTCTCATCACGGGGTGGGAGCGATAAGATATAACGGTTCACATGGTTTATGAGCTCAGGGCATTTTGTTGAACTATGCGTTCACTATGCACCTGCAGTGTACAGGGTCCTTACAACACGGGAGTGATGATGAGCTTCATTTAAAAAGCATGATGGCGCGCCCTGGTGGCTCCGGTGTTGAGCCTGCACCTGGGGCTTGGTTCACATAAGCCCAAGGTCCTGAATTGCGGGTTCATGGCCTGGGGCTGAGAGAACAACCAAAATAAACAACAAATAATAAATAAATAAATAAAAATGTTTCCTCCTCCTCTCTCTTCCTTTCTTTCTGCCTGCTGTCTACCTGCTTTCCTTCCTTAAAAAAAAGCAGCATGGTAATTTAAGAGAATAAATGGTACACTAGCACAGGGCATTGGTAAAGCCACAGATAAAGTTCTGAGGTCAGCAGACCCTGGCAGACTGGGGCATGTCCAGGGTTGGGTGAGGAAGGTAAGAGGAGGTCAGGTTTTCCAGAAGGCAGGTGGAGGGTGTGAAGCAAGTACGGAAAATGCTGGAGCATTAGAACACGTTCAGATCCATAAAGGGCTGCCTGTGAAGGCAGAGAAACAAGTCAGAGCCCCAAATGACATGCACAAGAACAGTGGACATCAAGAAGTAAACAGAACTGATTAAATAAGGGGTTGGCCAGGTGTGCCCTTGTGGAGCAGGTGGATCACATAAAGCCCAAGGACCCAGGTTCCAGACCTGGAGTATGGGGAAAGGAAACCAAGATAAAAAAATTCCCTCCCTCCCTCACTCTCTCTTCCTTTCTCTCTTTAAAAGAAAACAAACACGAAGGCTGAGTTGCCTAATGAGACAGGGACCCACACATCCAGGAGGAGCCGGTGGTTCCAGTTGTGGTCTGAGGGACATCGTGGCATCCCAGCCCTGGGCAGGTCTTCAGGCTACTGACGTTCACAGTTCTGCCATCACAGACGTTTTGAGACAGTAGTTCCAGCCCATGTCTAGGTGACCTGCATACAAGCCGAACCTACTTTCCCATGTTCTTTTTACTGTGTCCGCAGTGAAATGGACTATTTCTCTGTGGGATGCCTAGCATGCACCCCACTGGAAAGGCTTCTTGGTTCAAAATGTGCTGCCTTCGGGACGAGACAGTGGCATGCGGGCCATCCAGACTGGAAGCCACCTGAGCCGTGAATGGAGCACAACCCTGCAGGACAGTCTGTCTGTTGTCACCACCCCACCACGCTCAGCTTCCCTTCTCCACCTGCACCCCATGAAGGGATCTCACTCTTCAATGTAGAACAGTGAGAAGAGAAAACCCAAGAACAGCTTGCCGTCAAGCTACCAGAGTCTGCACAGGTGCCCGTGCGTGTAAAGAACAGACAAATGTATGCCCTGATTTGTACCAGCAAGAAGACAGGTGGGCGCACCCTGGTGGATGAGTGGAGAAGTTCACCGGGCACAGTCCATGCACATCTCAAGGACCCAGATTCAAGACCCGGGGTAGGGGGGGAATGACTAAGATGAACAACTGTATAAAATAAATAAGTGTTTCTTTAAAAATTAAACAAATAGGATAAGGTAATGGATCTAGGGGTGAATACCCGAAGATATGTCCATCTGGAGTCTATGGATGTGACTTTATTTGAAAAAGGAAAACATAATTCAGGCTCTAGACATGAGATTATCCTACATTATCCAGGGGGACCTTGAGCCCAATGACAAGTGTCCATGTGAGAGGAAGGCTGAGGAAAAGCTGAGACCACAAAGGGAGCATGGAATAGAGGGTGAGGAGGGAGGCAGAGAGGGTGGCGTTATGTGGCCCCATGCTAACAAACACTTAAGCCTCCAGAAGCTGGAAGTGTCCAGAGAAGATTCTCGCTTCGAGTCTTTGGAGGGAGCACAGGCCTGCGAAGCCTTGATTTCAGACTCTGGCCCCCAGTACTGTGAGAGAACCAGTTTCTGTTGGGCTAAGCCACCAAATGTGTAGCTGTGTTAGGGCAGACCCAGGAAATGAGTACAAACACCTACTATCTGCTAATAACTTGACTATGTGTGTGCCTTACAAGGAGCTCGAGGTTTGAAGCTTTCCCAGCATTTCTCAGGCAGGAACACCGGCCCCACAGTCAGAGGGAAGACTGGCATTGGAAATCGCTTCCTGTTCTGCCCACTGTGCTGCAGTGTAGACTGATATCCTGGAATGCGTGACGCGGTAACTCTAATAATAGCAAATACCTCTTTTTCCCAGGTGGAGGAGGGACGACGCATGGCTAGTGGGGGAGAGACGTGCAGAGAAGCTGCACGACGTACCGACCGCTGGCCACGGGCTGCAGAGGAGACCCAGATCTTTTCCTTCCACAAGTGAGTGAGGCAGAGAGCCCCCCCCACCACCCAGCGCCTGCTCAGCGCGACCACCTAAGCGGGGCATGTCTTGGAGCTGAGATGCAGAGAGCCTGCTGCATGGACCAGATGTGGACGAGTGTGGACCCCGACGCCTCAGTGTCACAAAAAGAAGGTTCAGGTGCACTCTGGTGGCTCAGGCTTAACACAGTCCACAAACAGTCCGAGGACTCAGGTTCGAGGCCCCAGACTAAGGGGAACACTAAATAAGAAGAATGCTTCTTCCTCCTCTCTCTTCCTGCTTGCCTGCCTGCTTCAGGAAGGAAGGAAGGAAGGAGGGAAGGAGAGAGGGAGGGAGGGAGAGAGGGAGAGAGAGAGGGAGGGAGGAAGGAAGGAGGGAGGGAGGGAGGGCAGGAGAAGGGGGGAGGTAGGGTAGCAGGGAGTGGAGGGAGGGGAAGGAGGGAAGGGGAGAGGTGAGTCAGCAGTAGGGGGGCATGTCACAGCAGCATCTGGGAAGCCAGTGCCCTCTGGCAGCCTGCCCAGTGCTGGAATTCCTGGAAAGGCTCAAGACAGAAAAAAATCACTTGGAGGGATAACCATCTGGATTGAAACCAGTCCCAAGTGAATTGTCCAGCAGAGGTTGAGTTTTAAGTTTTTAAGGGAAGCTAGAAATGCCTTTGTGTCAAGACCTTTCCTGGTTCAATACAGAAGCAAATACCTTTCTTCGTTAAGTGTGATGCAGGCCAGATCAGCGATCCTGGGACACTCAGGTCTGTTTACCCACCACTCTTCTGAAGCCTGAGACAGCTGCACAGGCACTTTCCTGCACACAGTGGTTCTCACCTGTTCTAGAATGAACTGTTTTAGGGTAGAGGCTCTTCATCTGGGATTGTGGGGACAAGGTGAGAACAATTAGCCACGGCCCGTGTGGCTGTAAATTGGTGCAGCAATTATGGAAAACAGTACGGAGGCTCCTCAGGAAAGTATAAATAGAACTACCATTTGATTCAGTAATTCCACTTCTGAACACTGACTCCAAAAGATACCTGCAATCCTGTGTTCACTGTGCCATTATTTACAACAACCAAGAGATGGAAACAGCCTACGTGTCTGCCAGTGAGTGAATGAGTAAAGAAGATGTGGTCTATGTGGACAAAGGAATGTCATTCGGTCATGAGAAAGATGGTATTCTGCCATTTGCAACGACACGGAGGGACCTTGAGGGAATTATGCTAAGTGAGAGAAGTCAGATAGAGAAAGACAAATACTGTGTGATTTCACTTATATGTGGGATCTGAAAACCAACAAGCAAGCTGGTAAATAGAGAACACACTGCTGGCTGCCAGAGGTGGGGGTGGGGTGGGGTAGCAAAGGGGTCAAAGGTACAAGCACCCATTCATAAATTAAGTAAGTCATGATGTAACGTTGGACATGGCAACTACTATTGTGTAATTGAAAGTTGCTAAGAGAGAAGGTCTTAAAGTTCTTCATCAAAAGAAAAAATCTTTGTAACTATATATGGTAACCTGTTAACTAGATGTGTGGTGACCATTTGCAACATATGTGAGCATCAGCCTCACGCTGGTACACCTGAAACCAATATAATGTTATGTGTCAGTTACACCTCAATTAAATGAAAAAGAACTGGTCAAGGCAATACTGTTAGAATCAGGGTTTAGGGAAATAAGAATGTGTGCTTTTTACTCTAACTGAATATTTTTATTACTACAGGATGCATTAGTGTAATAAACAATCAACATGAACAAACAGGTAAATAAAAATGCTTCATCTTCCTCCCTCTTTCTGCCCACCTGCCTGCCTGCCTTCATTCCTGCCTGCTTCCGTCCTCTATAAAGATGGAAGGACACACAGAGTGAAGAACAGACTGCTATGTAGACAGAGTAAGATTCAAACTGGGATTCACCCCCAAGTGCCTCTGTAATCTTCTTTTTTCTTTTAATTCCCAAGGCATAGGCCCTCTTCGTATCAAAAGGCATGAAAGCAATTCAACATATAGAACCAGAAACAAGAGGAAGGTGAGATGTCGCACTCAGGTCTGGTATTTCCTCAGAGGGTTAAGTGAGGTGGCTCCTGGTTCTACTTGACATGCTTTTCCACAACACAGCTCAGGTGAGCAAAGCCAAAATGAGGACAGGCAGTCTTTCCACATCCTGTGGGGAAGGCAACCAGCTGCCTGCTTGCACACAGCCACACCGCCATGGGCCAGCAGTGGCCTGACCAGGCTCCCAGGCTGGCTGATTCTACCAGCCACCAGAGGGCTGGATCCATGGGAGAAGAGGCAGCCCAAGTTAGGAAAATGTCTTTCTGGGATAGTCATCCTAAGAGTATCTTGAAGCATTCATTGCCCTTGATGTGGCCAGATGAAACAAAAGCAGAGGCCTCTAGCAATCCATCAGCTAACACATCCTCCAGGTGACAACACATTAGCTTCTCTTCTGTGGTTGCCTTCAGGCTCCAGGGCTCTGCACAACTCCCCAGTCCTCTTGATTATAAAGATCCTGAGACCTCCTGGGACCCCAGCTCCCCACAGCAAAGCAGGTAGGGCAGATTTGCTTAACATCACTTGGCTAATAAATGGGCAGATGTTAAGATGAAAATATTGCTTCCTCTTAGTAAATCAACTTGAGTTTCTCCTTCTTAGCTGGTGCACTGGGCTTGTATGGTGAAAAATTAACCTCTCCTGAACACAGGTCTGGCTTTCAATCTCAGTTACTGGGAGGTGAGCTCTAGGAATCTGCTGCCTGCGAGCAGTGAGTCTGTTTGTCTGGGGACTCTGATCACTGGTCAGTCTAACAGTGTGATTTACGATGGGGGCTTTGAACCATGTGGTTCCAGCCTCTCGAGGAACTAATGACTGAAGGTACTTGCTGGCCTCCCAGAGGGGCTGGGGACAAAAGCCATGTAGAGCCATGTACCTGAGCTTTGATGAAGACTCAAGATTCCGTGGCTCAGCTGTTCTTGGGTGACAGGGCTTGGATATTGTTATGCTGTGGTCAGGAGGATGTAACGACCTCAGTGACTCCACAGGTATCTCCACGTTTGGGGCTGTCCTGACACCCCTCTACGGGCCTCTTCCCTTGACTGCCTTTAATCCGTATCTTTTTCCCTGTAGTGTGCCCGAACCAAGCGTGTGAGAGCTAACCACGACCGAGTTCTACGATATGTCTGGTGAATTGTCTCATTTGAGGGTCGCCAGGGAACTCTCCAAACTTGTTGTAAGAAGTGAGGGTGGTTTGTGGCAACTGTTCTAACTTTAGAGTTGGCCCACAGATTCCTCCATATGATGATACACTTAAATAGACCGAATACTAAAGTAAACACAATAAATGAACCCATCAGGTCTCGGGGAGAAGGATATATCATGAATCAAGGTCTAGTTAATCCAAATCCCTATGAACACGCACAGTGGCCAGTGGCCAGAGGAGTAGAACGGAACAGGGGAGAAGATGTGCCTGGTGACATGGGAAATGGGCACTGCCCCATAGAGAAAGCCCCTCACGGCAATTACCCGATGGCGCACATGTCTAAGATCAAGTGCATCGAGTCTGCATGCGTGGACGTCACTGTGCTGGTGCAGTCGCTGTCCACAGCTCACCTGCTGGCCTCTTGGTCTTAAGTCTATGGAGTGGAGCTGACTTTGCAGAAATCTCCTCCTGCCGCTGGACGCTGGACTCTGGACACGTGGACTGACTGTATGGGGGGCTTTATCGGAGCTCCGTGTTTCTGAGGATGTGCTTCCTCCAGAACAGGGGAGGTGGCACGCTGCTGCAGCTTGCCTGGGTTTGCTAGGCCCCTCATCGAGCCGAAGAATGAGGAGCAGCAGCTCTGGGCTGAAGGATAAGAAAGCTCAGGACGCTGATTTCAGGGCCTTACTCTCTACCCCTATTGACTAAGAAATCAAGCACACTGGACTCATCAGGAGAGTTTTAAAAGCAAAAGCAAAGTCCAGACTCACCCTAGACCAATTAAATTAGAATCCCTGAGAATGGGGGCCAGCACTGACATTTCAAAAACTATACCAGGGGTTTGAACAGGAAATGAGGTGAATGCCCCAGTACTGTTCCCTGTTAACTGCTTCGCTCCTGGGCACTACGTCTCACGGTCTTTCAATGCAGTCACAGTCCTTTGTACCACTATGGTGTTCTCACCTCCTAAACGAATTACATGTGCAATGAGATGCCACTTCACACCCACCAGGGTTGCCATGATTAATTATTTAAAAAAGTGGAAACTAACAAGTGTTGGTGAGAATGTGAAGAAATTGGGACCCTGTGTATTTTATGTGGGAATATAACACGGTGCAGCTGGGGCAGAGACCCGTTTAACAGTTCTTTATAAAGTTACACATAGAATTACCATGTGATCTACGGATTATACTTCTAAGTATATACCCAAAGGAAGTGAAAGCTGGGACACAAGCAGATGCCGTGTGCTAATGTTCAGAACACTACAACAGATAAAAGGCAGAAACACCCACCAGAGGATAAACAAGGAGGGGTACGTCCATGCCAGGACTATTGTTCAGTCTTAACAGGGATGAAATTCTGATACATGTTATAAACTGGATAATCTTGAAACATCATTCTAAGTGAAAGAAGTGAGGCATGAAAGGACAAATATTGTGTGGTTAACTTACATGAGGCACCGAGAATAAGTTAGTTCCCAGACACATTAAGTAGAGCAGAGGCTGCCAGGAGCTGGGGAGAGCAGAGTATGGTTTCGTGTCTGTACAGGGATACAGTTGAGATGATTACAAGGCTCTGAAGATGAATGGTGGTGATGATGGCACAAAAATTTGGCTGAAATTAAAACTGGTTAGCGTGCTAAGTTTTATGCTTTATTTTTTTAAGGAAAGGTGCAGGCAGGAATGAAGGCGAGCAGGCAGGCAGGAGGTGAGAGGGGAAGAAGCATTCACTCATTTCATTTAGTTGTTTCTCTGGGTTGTTCCATCGCCTGGGTCTCAAACTCAGGTCTTTGGGATGTGTGGACTCTGTCTGGTGGCCTTGTTGCTAGGCCGCCAGGGTGCACCTGTTATGTATATTTTATCACAATAAAAATAATTAAAAATACTATGCATCATGATATAAAGAATTTGCAAACCAGCTGCAATTTTGTTTTTAAACTTCACGTTGCCCTGCCTCTCCCACTTCTGTTTGGAGCTGCAAGGCGCCCCGCTCCTGCTTTCCATGGCTGCACTGGACATCTTTAAGTCTTTATCACTGCATGACTTTTCCACATGTACATGGGGACTGCGAGCAATCAAAAGTAAGACACATCACTTCTACATCAGGGGTCAAAAAACCAGTGAACATCACCCAGGAAGACCATGGCTTCTCTGTGACAGTGCCTCGGCTCTGCCACGGTGGCCATCGAGATCATTTACACAGAAGGGTACAGCCTCAAACACACATGGCTCATGGCCCTTGGGTGTATTCCCTTGACTCACCTGAGCCATTTCCACTCCAAACCATGCCCCATCCATCTCTATCATACACCTCACTGCCCATTTTCTAGTCCAGCGGGTATCACACCTGCAGTTCCCAGATGCCACTGTTTGGGGGCCATACTTTGAGAATCATAGGTCTCTCCATCCTGCCCCATACCTCACCTTCCTCTCGGCCCCTAACATCCAGCTCTATCTTTCCACACCTCGTCCTCTAATTGTTTCCTAGGCTCTCCCCCAGGCCCCACCAAGGCAAACACTGGCTGCCCGCTCCAAGCCATTGCCCATAACTGGGCCCCTGGCTGCTGCTGCTTCTTTTGAAAGAAGGAAGAAGCATCTTTATGTATTATTTAGTTATTCACACTGGTGTCGTGTCCCACCCCCACCCCACCTCCCCGGTCAACCCGTGGGGCCTGGGACTCAAACCCAGGGGTATGTTGCTTGCTCCTTTAGAGATGATGGACCCAACTGCTGCTCCACCAGGGGGCGCCGCACTGCTGCTTCTCTTTGTAATCATTCCTAAAATTTTGACTAAAGTCACAAGATCACTGCCATCCTGCTCACCCCTTCTCCAAGGCTCCCCAGCATGCCCAGAAAGACTAGTCTATGACTTCATTGTGTTCACTGTACTTTTTACTGGTTTCCATGTGTCTTCCTTGCTAGGTCAGTTCCCTGCACTGGATTTCAGAACAACTCCTTGGGATTCCAGGGCTGTTCTCTCTCTGTTGGTTTACTGCTCTTATTCCGTGTCTGTTGCAGCTTTGGCTTCCTCAGAGGCTGGCTACGAAAAGACAAAGAACTTTCAGATCTATTTCTAGATTTGGGGATGTGATGATACAGAACTCACAGTGGAGGAACACAGAATACTGCGTATCTGAAAAGCACTGCACTTCGAGATTCCATTTCTAACACAAACTCTGATGGGCATTTATTAACCTGTGAGCCTTTCTGCGGCAGGAGGTCCACGCAGGTCGTGCGAGATGTGGTTAAAGACATGCGCTCCGTGGGGAGGCCTTTAACCATCCACACCCAATTGCTCTAAATGATTCCCAGACTGTCCTCGCCTGGATCCCAAGCAAATACTTCTGGTACTCTTTGGGCTTACTGGAAGGAAGATGTATTCACAAAGACAACAATTTTATTGAAACCAGCCTACATTAAGCACAGAAAAGGGAGGGAGACAGGCTGCAAAGATCAGCCACGAGAAAGAATTTTCTCTGAAATAAATATTTGTTTTAAAGTCAGGGGTCTGACTCACACACAGTGAATGGGTGACTGCGTTCTGACCCTCAAGATGAATGGTGCTGTTTGAAAAAGAGCGACAGGGAGGCTACTTTCTCCCTCCATTTATTTCAGAGCGAGGCTGCGCACTGGAGCTGGAGACACCCTTGAGTGGCTTCCAACAACCAGCAAAGCGGACAATGGGATGACCTGCTACCTGCAGCTGTTTTCAATCAAAAAGCTGAGTAATTACTGCAGACTCCCGGAGCTCACAGGCGGCCCAGCATGAAACTGGTGGAACATTAAGGACTTTGAATGAGCTGCCAGAAACCCTACAGAATCCGACTGCCAAATTGCTCCCCGCCCCCCACGCTCAGTGTCATTAACTTAATCAGGTATTCATTCAATAAAAAATGTTACTCTCTCCCTGGCAGAATGCCAGCACCCTCCAAAAGCAGCACACTACCAAGCTGACTGCTTTCCATCGGAGTTAACCGGGCAGCTTCTGCTCTTTCATTTAATACCAAGTCTGGGAAGAAGGGAATTCCCTTCCATGAACCACTGCTTGGACATGCGATGCAAAGGGGGCTCTAATGAAAAGCAGGTTGAAATGAGAAGAAATGCTTTGCTTGTCAGTGTCTGCATTTTGAGACCTGCAGCACTTACTATCAGAGTTCTCTCAACGGGCATTAGGTGGTGGGGTCTTAGAGAACTGGGCTACACTTTGGACTTTGGTAAAGGGAGACTTTAGTGAAGTCGTTCAACATTCTCACTCCAGTTTTCGCCTTAGGATCACAAAGAGAAGAAACAGCCTGATTACATGGGGCTGTTAAGGGAATTGATGGGACCATGCTGTTCCCAGCATACAGGCCGGAATTGCTCAAAAAATTCATCTCTATCAAGGAATGAGCTGCTTACAAGCACCAAATACCCTCTGATTGCTGAAGCTGAGACTAGGATCCTAACTCCTTCCTCCCACAGGGCTATGGTTTTCTTAGTCTCTAAGCTGGAAATTCATACCAGTACTACTCCACACTGGTTGTGAATTCACAACCACACTGAATTCACACTGAAAATATGTGAACTTGCATACTGCAAGACTTCTGAGTATCACTGCTGCTGTTATGATTATCTCTTGAGAAAGGTGCTCCTCCCTACCTCCCTCACTGTGATCACATTTTCATCTATATTAAAAACATACACTTCCCTCACTTGAGTTCTTTCCCAGTGACTTCCTGCATAAAGTGCCAATGCCAGGATGTCGGAACTACCTGTTTCAAAGTTTCCCCGCCTCACCTCCATTAATGAGGGACCTCAAGTCTCACCAGTTTAGAGAGCTTACTAAGCTCTAAAACTGTCTTCTGGAAAACAATCTATGATACTGTACGGAGAAGTTTATTTTCCCCCTCAACTGGACTAAAAGCCTTGTCTGCTGAACAAATGGTCAATTACATCTACATTCAAAAATAAAATTCATATGTGCCCATGTTTTAAATTTGGATTTGTTTGTGTTATTTTGCTGTGTATTCCTGCAGTATAAATAGAAGCTTTCTGGCTTATTTGAACATACAGCAGAGTACACTCTTTAGACACAATTACTCATTACAAATTAAATCGATCCCTTTCCTATTTAACCTCTCTAGAATACCCATGCCCTAATGACAATCTCCAACATTATAAACACACCAAAATTGGCCAGCTATTTTATTTAAGATCCTAATAGCAACTGAAAGACAACAAATACTGCTGCCGGAGGCTGGAGGCACTGAATGACTGTGATCTGAACAGGCAATAAAACGTTGAATGGATAAATGGAAATGCAAGATCAGCGAGTGCCCGTTGTCAACACAAGGCACTTTCATTATCAGCACTGGGACCTGGAAGACAGTCAACCTCTCTGAGCCTCAGTTTCCTCATCTATAACATATCAATGATAATAATATTTTGAAAAGACTGCTGTGAGGCAAATCACGATGATCTATGTGAGAAAGTGCAAACAAATCATCTGAATATGTCCTTTCCTGAACTTCAGTCTTAACAGTCCTGATACTGCTTGTCAGGACTTTCCAGCAGAAGCTCCAATGTTCACCCATTATCCCTCTCAAACCAGCATCCAATCTGGTTCCATGTTGGTGTGCATGGCTTGGTACCTTTTCTCCAGGCGTAAGAGCAAACCACCATTTTTGATGCCTCCCTACCAGCTATTTCCCTCTCCAGTCAATCTTTTTTTTCAAAATGTCTCAACTACTGGGGAAAAGTCTCCAGTCTTTCCCTTTTTGTCCCCCACACCCTCTGTGGAGAGAGCAACTGACCTCTGCAAAGAAAGGCGGGTCTTTGTCCTTGGTTTTGGGTGGTAATCTGAGAGGAGTACCTTTATTTAGAGTGAGGGGCTTTGAATCACAGCAAGCTATTTAACCCAGGTCTCTGCTTCCTCATCTTATAATGGGGCTAAAATAGTTTCCCTACAGGATTGGGGTGATCGCTAAGGAGATAATGTATATTGAGCACTTCCCAGCCTGCCTATATGCCAAACATGAATCAATACATCAATATACATTAGCTAACATACTGCTTCTTGTATTCCATAGAACTATCTGAGTGTTCATTTATTTACCTTCATAATTATGAGAAGGTGATGAAAACGGTCAGATTACTCTGGGAATTCTGTGGACAGATTCAGTAGCTACATTATTTGCTACCAAGTATTTTTATTTAGAATTTTGCTAATATGTGTCCTTAAGGAATCTATTTTTTTTTCCTAATTGCTTTGTAAAAACTTGTGCTTCATTCCTAAGCATGTGGGTCAGTAAGTTGCCCTGATAATGCGATTCCAGCAGAGGAAAACCCAACCTCACTTCAATGTTTCAGCTCCTCCTGTGAGCACCTCCTGATTTCACGGCCACAAGAGGAGCCCCAGCTGTGTGCTGAGTGCCCTGCACTTCTGTGTCACAAACTATCCTTTGCGTTGGGAAGTGGAAGGAAAGGCCCTATTTCCATCTGAGAAAATTTCTTCAAACAAGTTAGTTCGGCTTTTTCTAAAAGTAGTGACCATATAAAGAAGTGTCCATTAAAAAAAAAATGCCTTCATGTGAAATAAAGTAAAACGCGTCCCTTTAACAGTCTTGAAAAATCTATCTCATTGGCTTCCATTTTGCTCTGGTTAGGTCATGAGAGGGAGGTGCGAAACAATAAAGCACTGACTGAATCAATCAATAACATTTTTAAGGTAAAAGATGAAATGAGAGCATCATAAACACATTTAGTAAAATACACAGAGTATTAGGTCCTGAGCAGAACCTGCTTTGGGAATAGAAGGGACCAGCTGGAGGGACAGGCAAGTCGATAAAACAGCCAGGAAGGCCTGAGGAAGGTCTCAGGAGGGTGGGCTTTGTTTTCTGTGTCACAGTTCATTGGAAACTTTGCCCAAGGACAGTGTGAAAGATGATACTGTAATTAAGAGCGTGGATTCTCAGGCTCTGACACTGGGCTGCCTGGGGTGTGTCTGCACTAAATGGATCTCAGGGCGGTTGGAAACCTTGAAGGGAATGACAGTCGCCAGGCACAAGCCCAAAGGCTTATTACTCTGTGGTTCTGCAGAAGGCCAAGGGCAAGGATGTTAGCACCTGAGCAGAAGGGCCCAGCATCTAGATACAGCTTCTAAGAAATCACACGAAAGGGGTTGTCTTAACAAAGCATAGAGCAAGCTCTGTGACAGGAGCATGTCAGGGAAACAAGAATGAGGGGTGCTGCTTTGGAACACGGTGATTCTCAACGACAACCACAAACAGGACCGTTCCCTGAAAGAATGCAAACAGCTTTGTCTGTGGCAATAAAGCAATGAAAATCAATAGAAGCATTCCATTTCTAGATCACAATGGTGCATGAATACACGACAGGGAAGGTTCCCTAATGGGCTGATCATTAGAAACTCTTGGGATCCTGGAAAAATTGACATTCCCGGTAGTTTTCTAAGACTTAGTAGATTCAGGCAGGTATCCTGGAATCGATGTTTTGTTTTTAAAGAGATGCAGGAAGGGAGAGGAGGAAGAAGTACTTAAGGAGGGAAGGAAGGAAGGAAATCACAAGAGGACAAAGTACCTGTATTCATTTAGTTGTTTACTGTGGTTTTTCAGTCGGGCTGCAGGTCCTGAACCTGGGCCCCTGGGCTTTACGTGTCCACATGCCAGGATGTCAGCTGTCCAGGTGTCTCCAGGATCTGTGTTCTTACGAACTCCTCTGGTGGCTCTGAGGGCAGCTAAGCTTGGGGCCCTACTGGAGCACAGCCTTGTTTCTTCGCCCTGGTAGCCCCTCAGAGTCAGGCTGTACCCGATCAGCCACGTCCTAATGCCAGGCATTCGTGATTTCCTCTCGGGCTGAGGAGCACTCGGGAGGGGAACCCGGGACTGTGCCTGACCTGTAGAAGGAGCTTGGGGGAAAGCCGGCAGCACTTTGATTTTAGAGTCTACACATGTTCTACCAGCAGACAACAAATGCAAGTTTCAGTTCTTGGCCAATCTATTGGCTCCAAACTCATTTTTCATTCTACATAGAATTTTGTGCTTTCACCAACCCTGCCCCCCCATCCCCCCCAAATAAAGGCTATGTTTAGAGGAGTTTAATTTCCTACTGTTTTCAGGGATGGAGCTTTGAGTTGCTCAGAGGCCGACATCTAAATCAAGAGGAAAGGATGCCTGGTACCTGCTGTCATCTGGGCCCATCCCCCAGTTTGTGATGGGAACAGGAAATGGGCTGAGGCAGGCTCAGCCCTGGTCCTCTGAGAAGCAGGCAGCTCTGTGGAGTAGAGGTTCCATCTTTCAGTTAAAAGACAGACAGCCACACACTCCTGAGACCTGGAGCACTGTGACTTTAGCTCTGCAAGTCTCCAAATTCCAATGTGCCTGTCTTCCTCTTTTCTTCCTCTCTTGGTGGAACCCTGATGTCCATTATGAAGACCTCTGTTAGGACAATGGCCTTGGGAATCCCTAGCTACCTGTATAAAATGAGTTGTTCCAGGCCTCCTTCAGAGTTTGCTGAGAGCAAATCCAGCCCCGATTGCTCCTGCTGTTGCTACTATGACCTGGGCACCCAGCACCCCCATCCAGGGGGCTAAGCGATGGTAATTCAATCACATGGGAATGTGCACTGCCACCTTTCCTTTTCCTCAGTGCTAAGAACACCTACTCTTAGTGACAGGTGACTCATCTGCCACTTTCCCAGGAGGCTCTGCTAAGTTAAGAAACAAAGGAGAACAGTTTGAACCCTGACGGAGGAAGCTGGTAGGGAAGAGAAACCTCATCCATGAGAAAAGCATGGCGTGCCCCTTTCTGCTTCATGAATCCTCATGTCTCCAGAGCTGTTCCCTGTGTCTTCTCACGTTAGCACAGACCTTAGTTCCAAATGGCAGATGAAGAGCCAACTCTTGGGGTGCCCATGATGGGGTTCATTCTCCATTTCCACCCCTGGGAGCTCTGACATTGTTAACACACTGAAGTAATGAATTTAGACATGTTGCCTTGATTGCTCTCTTATTTAGGGCATCTTTGTGACTTAGATGACAAATAAAGCAAAAGCCTGGATTTCTTATCCTGGACACATGGGAAACATCCAAGAAGAGATTCTGCTTGTTCCTACATTTCCTGCATATGGTGCATAAAAGACATCCAGTACTCTTTGCACAAAGGAACTGGGGACTGAACAGTTCAACAAGTCATTTTTCTACTGCATCCCTGCTCATCCTATGACTTAGAAGGTTCTAAGCAAAAGTCTGTGTGTCCTAATTTGGTTTTCAGAGGAAAAACAGGTGCCACTCCTCTCTCTCTCATTGAGTTTCAAAGCAAAGGTGAAATGAAACAGGGTTGTATTTAATTCCAAGCACAATCTCTTTGCTGTTGGCAATGTTCTGGGAATGGTGATGTATTTTGTCCTTCAGTGATTACATTTTTCAGAATCTACAGTCAGGAACTAAATAATCATTGGCATTCTACCCATTAGTGTTTTCTAGTTCTCCTTGTTAGACAGGTGGATTAAATGACAATCCCTCACTCTCTTGTGAATTACTCCAAACAGTGTGAGATTCCCTGAAACTAAAAAAATCCTAAGGACAAACAGAATGACACCAGGACATTAGGGTTGCAGGAGGAAAGCACATAATTTATGTGTACCACTATGGAGGACCCCAATTTAAAATACCCCAGCAAATCACCTTCCTTTGGACAAATTTCTTTCAGACCAAATTTCTTTCTTTTTGGATAGTAGCTCAAAGACAACAAATTCCTTTTCAAATTAGACATCTGTCAAACATTCTTAGGAAAAAAAAATCTTGAGCAAATGAAATTTTAATTGTACAAAAAGAACACTGAAAAACAAAATCCCTCATGCATTTAGTGTTGCTATTCTGATTTTCTAACTGAAAGACCAAGAATCATGGAATAAACTAAGTTAAGGGCTGTGATAATAATAGGGAGGATAAAGACATTTTCATCAGCATTCTCAAATGTTGTTTTCAGGCTAAGACCAAGAAACCCAAATCTATATGATATTTATACACATTCCACATAGGTTAATATTTATTATTTCTGATACAACTTATAGCTGGTGAAACTGAAGCTCACAGAGATGATGGTATTATCAAGGTCATAATAGCTTTGTAGTGTGTTTTAATTCAATGCAGAAGCAGGATCAGATGTCAGTCTCTCCAATTATTACTCATTAAAGCTCTCACTATACCCTATCTTCCTGTGCAGGAGGCTGGTTTCCTATTAGCTGCAATTCCTAGGGTCTAGACTAATGCAGAGATGCTGAATATAGAGAAGAAAGAAGAATTAGCAAGCCTTAGTGAGTGACTGAAGGTGAAGTAAAGCAAAGGAATCAGAGTATTCAAGTGGAAATAAGAAAATACAACTGGTCTCCAATGAGTAAAATGGAAAGGGTACTATTCTGGAAGAGATAAGGTCAACCAAGTTTAACATTCAACTGCATGTGGCCCTAAAGCGAACAGACGATGCACATCTAACTTTAAAGAGAGGAAAATAGTCAAGAAGGCAGAAAAAGCTAAGCCACTAACTATATTAAATGTTGTAGAAAAAGGTCATTGAATTAGACCAGTGATTCTCAATCCAGGGCGAACATTAGAAGTACTGGTGAGTCTTGAAAAGATATAACTCAGAATCTGGATTCAAACCACTGGGTTAAATTCTATGGTCATAAATAACTTCAAATAATTTTATAGTAGAGGAATAAATATACTAGATGACCTCGTTAATCTGTTTTCCAATCCCTAAATCCAATGGGTATAAATGCATTATTGATGACCTTATTTTAAATTTATGTATGTCAGTGGGAAAGCATGTGATGGAATAACATAGTCAGCATTTGAAAATCTCCTCCTTGGGATTACACTGGCTGAAGCTCCCCCATCATCAAGCAAATACTTGGATAAACAGATAGGCTTTGCATGAGTGTACTGGAAGCAAGGGAATATGATTATATTTCAATTTAAGGGATGTAAACCTCTTGGAAAACATTGTTCCTGTGGTTTGCCCTCTCTTCAACTGGTTTTTTAGCGTAGGGTTCACTCATGGCAGTTCTTTAGCCAATTTCTACTCTGAGGGTAACATATTTCGTGAGAAGTAATGCAAAGTAAAGCAAATCATTGTTAGTAAAGTAACAATCTAGCATTTTTACAGGTGAAGACAAACAATGGAGACTATACATACTATCTCCATCATCCCAACATAATCTTAAACCCTTCTCTAAATTATAAAATTGGATTCTAGAATAGCCCTGTCTGTGTGTGATGAAATGACACACAAAGAATGTGAATCTAGCAAGTGAGAATGTTTTCACCTATTTTAGATAAATGTCTCCAGGGGCAAGGCAGCATGTAACTAGGCAGTTTCTTCACTGTTGTTACAACATGCACCTGGTTTATTTAAGGAAATTAAGATGCTCAACAGTTAATATACCTGGTCCCCCATGGAAAGCAGGTGGTGTGATGCCCTAAAACATGAGGCATGTGAAAGGCTAGAAGAACCTGCTAGGAAGATGGCTCTAAACAGGGCACTATATTCATAACCAAGAGGGTTACAGTGATTATTACAAAACCAGGACTGACAGGGGTTAAATGAGAGAGGAGAGAGAACTCAAATGTTTCATTCAAGTTCTGTTTTGAAACAGGATTCCAAAAGGATGTTGTGCCATTTGGTATTAATTATTTTGGTTCATGCACATGGCTGATTATTTCTACAGCATTTAAGAGTTCTTTAAAACAAACATATTTTGCACATATACGCCCACCTTTGAAAATATGCCTTTTATCCCCTTTTCCAGATCCTTGATGGATTGTCTTAGGGGCAGCACCCTAGGAGTAAACGTAGATCATATGCTAAAAATGTAACTGGCCCCTAAAGCTTGTGTAAACAAATTAACGAAAAAGACACTGTAGCACTGAGGGTATAAACAAAATGACTCTCAACTTTAACTTGCATATTTTTTTAATGTTCCATAATAAATTTTACTCTCAGAAGATTATACTGCCCTCTCTCTTCCCAAACTTCTCTTCCTCCCAAATTCCCCCAGTTGTCTTAATGTCAGAGCCATAATTCAGTTGTCTGGTTTGAGCTCATTACATGAATCATTATATTGGATTTTTCTGGGAGGCCAACCTCAATGAGGATGTTCTGATCTTAAATGATCCACGTTTCTGTGTTCTCAGGAATCATTCACTTCAAGTATTTCACCTTCTTGAGGCTGTGAGCACCAATTACAATAAAGCAGTGTCATGTTGCCTAATTACCTGGTGAGCTTGAGTGATTCTAGAAGATTCCATTAGATTCTTCTACCTGAATAGCCTGATGTGAGGTGTGCAAGACCTTAGTTCCCTTTGATAAGCTGGCCTAGTCAGCCCTGCTGCGTCTATTACCTGGTACTTGGGTGTTTCTCAAAATGATCAAATCAAAGTTAACGTGTGATTCACTTATGCTTACTTTTAGGAATCACCAAAGCTGCAAAACTAGCGAGGTTACAGATGACTTTGGAATTCACAACCACAGGTTAGAAAACGATTGTCCAGGGCTCTGGAATGTGTGTGTGTGGAGTACTACAGAAACAAGCCAGACAAAATGGAGGTGTAGGGGAGACAAAGATCAAGCAGACAGACACAGAATCCACACTCCTCTGCGCCATAACAGTTCCTGTTCACATCAAATAGGACCGGAAGTAGGTGTGGTTTCATGGGCCTGGAACACTATGCCTTTTTCCTGAAGTCTGCAGACATCAGAGATCCAAACACTGCCCCTCCCTTCTCTTCCTTTGCAAAAAACATGTAATCTAGTTCCCAAGTGCCCAGGGAAGGCCTTTAAGCATAAACTCCCTTCTTCCTCTTTGGTCAAAGAATAAATTTCTTTATCTGTTTCTACCTGTGCTCTGCAATTTTTATTGGCCAGATTGGGGTGGGGTGGGGGTAAATTTCATATTGGTAAGACGTCTAGCCCCCAGCACCTAGTGCCGGGTGGAACTACTGGACTTCGCTTCAAATCAATGCAGAAATCAGAGACAGTGGAGGCCACGCTGTCCTGACCCCTCGCCCCGGCATCAATTAGCTGGTGATTCTGAAGACACAGAGTAGTTCTCCTGAGTGGATGTCCAGGGAGGACCAGCTTTGAAGAGTTGTTTGTAACTATCTGGAGTCAATATCCCTAGACCAAGAGGTTAGTTCTAATCGTGGCATTTCAGAATGAGGGCCGGGCTGGCACCAGGAGACCCTCCAGGGAAGTCACAGGAGTTGGTGCATGGGGTGGGGTCCTTTAAACACCATCGTCATCTGTCCACATTCTTGTCCTGGTTCTGGTCCCCACCCTCCTTCCCACTCCTTTGCCTCCACAACTTCTCTCCTGTCAGACCCCTGTCCTGTTGCCACTGCTCCTCTCTGGAATGAAACAAAAGGGCACATTGCCAAGGCTGTGCTGCCAGCAGCCCACAGAGAGAGAGCTGAGGCATTTCTTCCAAATGGAGGGTGCCGCTGGCCAGAGACACTTTCTGCGTCTAAGTTTCAGATCATCTTGTCAGAAAACCTGTGAAACTCCTAATCACCCTTGTACCCTATGCGGTTTTGTATTCATTTAGATATTAAGCTCAGTTTATTTACAGGTCTAAACTTCCAGCACTTAATTTAATCCCCTGGCTACTCATTTAGCAAGGCTTTATTGAGGGCCTACTATCATTAAGGACAATTAAGTAAGACTAATAATAGGTAATATATAAAGCAGTACCTATAGGCTAGCATTTTTTATGGGATATCTCATTTATGTAAGTCCTTTTCTAGCTGTTACTATATCTCTTAAATGAGATGATTCACAGGTATAAATAAAGAGCTAGATTTTATATATTATATTATATATATGGATATGTATACACACACATAGAAGCTTTGTGATGATGTATCTCCCCATACATGCCCCGCCCGCCTGCTTTTCTCATCTTCCTCACCATACTACTTCATCCTTAACAGAGTTTGTTGCTTTTTTTTATTTTGAAAAATGGCTGGTTATAACCAGTTTCAGAAATACAACTGGACAGAAATGGAAAACAGACTCTACCAGCCTCTAATCTCCAAGCTCCCGGAGGCCAAGCACATGTCTTTTTTCTTCCCCACTCTTAACACCTTAGCACCGTGTTTGATATACACTTAAGAAGCACATGATCTATATTTGCTATACAAATATAGAGTCGTTTGTAACCACCTGGAGTCAATATCCCTAGACCAAGAGGTTATTTCTAATCGTGGCAAGCCTATGAAGTCCTAAGAATCACTCCTGTAATAATCAGATACATTTACTAATATTTGCTGACTGGGCTTTTCTGGTACCTGATTTCACTGAAGGATACAAAACCACATCAGAGGTCGATTTAAGGTTCTGCTAAGAGTAAATAAAGAGTGGTTTGGGATGTAAGCCATGGTACAAATAAGCAAAAGTTGATGTTCTCTGACACAAACTGATCTGTTCAGCATGGTCCATGGAAACACAGAAGGTTTCCTCCCACAGAGAATGAGTCCCTCCTGAGACTTTTACAGGGAGCAGTGCTGAGGGACAGCTTCCATCCCTACCACTGAGCACTACCTGGTTGTCACTGTATTCTTGAATGTCACCCTTTTTTCTCCTCTTCTTCAGTCCTTGCTGTATACTGGTTCCTTTCTTGTACTGACTTGGAGGGAAGAGTGGAGTTAGGAGTGATTTGCCAACATTCCACCTCATCCCAGGGAAAGGGGACATCATTTCACTGGTAGGCTGCTGGGATGACTACCAGAGCCGGAGATAACCGACAAAGGCAGGGTCATGACATCTGGTGAACGTTTTCTGTTAAGTAACCAGAGACAATGCTGGCCTGAACTGGTCAAGCTGGGGGGGAACTTCTCCTAACAGCCACATGAAGCAGGCCCCAGAACTCATTCTGATCATGAGACAGTGCATTTTGGAAGCAGGTACTGGCTGTACTATTCAAGCTCTGAAGTAAACAACGTCCAGCTTCCTAAGTTCACTAGCTAGAGTATTAAACATGAACCCTGAATGAAGACTGAAGGCCTCCCTGGTATTTAAATTACACTAAACACTGGTACTTGGGCAGCTGATAAAACTGAGCTCAGACTGCCTGAAACACCCCCTTTCCCACCACCCCATTTACAAAAAAAATGATTCCACAAGGTGAATTGACTGCATTTGACTAAGCAAGGTGTGCCATTTTGGAAATATTTTTATGCCAACATTCTAGATGTTTCTAGGTCCTAAGAATAAAACGTGGTTCCCCCCACTGCAGAGGAATACTTACACTTGAGTCTTTCAGGGACTCACTGGGTTTTTAGCACAATGGAAAGTGGTGGCATAAGCAAGAATACTTCATTGTTCATCTATGCAATAGCCTATTTATACCCATTCCTTAAACTGAAAGGCGACCCATTTGTTCAGGTTTTCATGGAGCAGATAGAACATCAGCGTTGTGAGGTGTGAAGGCGAGTTTGCCCTGGTGCTTTGTCTTCTTCAAATAACTTTCCAGTCCGAAGTATGGAAAAAGGGAAAGACTTGAGATCCCCGTCAGATGCCTCTGGTTCTCTTGTCTTCCACTGTGTTGGGGTTAAGGGAGAAATATGCACAGTGTGGGAGGTGTTCAATCTAGATCAGCACCGATTTTTTTAAATAGCACAAGGAGGGCCAAAATTGCGCTATTCATTTTTTAAAGTGTTTCTACTGCTTTATATTAAAGAAACATCTAAATGTCATTTAGGGACTTATTTTCTTAGGACTTGGATCTGTTCATGGAAGAAAATGACAACATAACCAAAGAGAAAATATCCTAAAAGATTATTTTACCTTTCATTTACTTTTCAATTCTAGTGAATTCATAGTACAGACTACAGTCAAAGAGTACATTCAATCTTGCAAACTGTTTAGAAGCAGGGTTTAGATGAGACAATGGGGAATCCTACTGGGCCCAAAGGAGGTAGAATGACTTTAGATCTAACAAAGACCTTTCCTTTTCCCCGCTTCCTCCTGCTCCAGGACCCCCCCCCC
>RJWH01004520.1:0-47743 GCA_004363575.1 Solenodon paradoxus | reverse complement strand
AGAGTATCAACTCATTCTGACCTCTTCTGCCATCAGAGATTATATTTATTTTTGTGGCTAAATCTTGATCAGACCGAGAGCAACATCAGATATCTACTTTTTATTACCTATGAGGTCTGGTTGCTAAATGGGAAAGGGACCACTAAGATGAGTTTTCATGATATGTCTGCCTGTTAAAAACAATAATAATAGTTCTAATGCCACCTCCACCTTCCTGACCACCTGTGCTCCCGGAGGTTAGCCGGGTACTGGCAGTTTCCTAGGAAACGACATTATATTACACAGCAATCCCACATTACAGAAACCGCCACCTCGCTAAATTCTGGCTCTGCTGCTCTATCAGCTGACCTCTCCGCTATGATCGGGAGCAGAAATGAGCTTAAAATGTAACAAAAGGAACTCTTGGATTCTGTCGGTTGATCAAGAAGTTCAGAGATACTTGAAAACCTGTATGTATTGACTAAAACACTCAACACTCTGCATCTAACATATTCATAAACACCTCATGGAGAGTCAGGCCCAGAATAGAAGAGTCTTGGTTTTACTTACTTCATGTTACACGGGTATGATTTTTTTTCCTGTTTGAATTTCATGAACCATCTGAAACAGACAGCCTGAACTGGAGAGTTTTAGTGACTTTTCCCCTCAGTCATCCTGCTGTCTTCCCCTCCTCGGTGCCCACAACTGTCTTAACAGACAAGCTATGTAGCATAACACAAGAGTGCTGCAATTTATTAGTAGTTTTTGTGACCCCAAGTAGCCTTAGCAGGTGCATAGACTGCTCTGGAAAACCCATATTTCCCAGTCACTATTAATCATTTGAAGTGTTGATAGTGTGGCAACACTATATATACTAATACTGGGAGGAGAAAAGGGAGCAGGGGCAGCTATAAATTGCAGAGTGACTGTTTATATTCATCGCATTTTGCAGAAAAGATTTTGTTAACACACATACACACACGCAGAAATCAACCTAAGGATTCTGATCTAGGTTGCAAAATATAGGCATGAATAAGAGAATAAACAGGTATAAATAAGAGAACTAATAAAGGTAAGCATTTGAGATGCCTGCTATGTATATACTTGGCACACATTCAGACTTAATTGCATAGGTAAAATCTTCCTAGAAATAAGGAATCATGGCTTTTTGAGCTCCAAATTTGGGGCAAATCACTGCTTACCTCAATATCATTCCCCTGCCCGTTTTCTTGGAAGTGACAGCCTTGATTGTGAACTTAACATGTGGCCACCAGCTAAAAAGCCTTGATCTTTATCTTCCTTTGCATTTAGGTATGTTAGAATAAAAGTCTGGATGGCAAGAAGTAACTACAGATGTGGCACGCAAATATATTTGAAGAAGAGGCTTTCTTTCTGCTTTGTGGAATGCTAATATGAAAGCTGGAGCACAAGCAGTTATTTTGTACACGAGAAACACAGAAAGGTAGGCAGAAGAGAAAAGACAGAATTGGCTGCTCAGGCTGAAGAGCCACCACATACACCCTAATATCCTACTCTCCTTATGTAAGAGGGAAAAACAAACAGCTGTTTTTAAAAAGTGTTTTTACCTTTCAGTTTTTAATTTTTCGTAACGTTGAGCTGCCCCTAATCTTGTAAACAACAGACTTTAGAGGTCATAACAGGCTTCGTTTTACAATAAGGAGACTAATAATGAAAGATCAACTTTGATAAATGTCTCACTCAAGGAAGCAGAGCTGGAAAATGAACTACACTTCTACTTCATCTTCTACTTCTAAAGAGAAATGATGAAGGCTCTATTTTCTATGCTCACCTGTACCTATTCAATGACTATGGCATTATATTTCACATGTCTGTGGATTTCTGAAACTCCCCGGTTTCTGCTTGGCTCACCTTGTCCCAAATCACACTTACTCAAGGAGTAAGACTGAACAGTAAAAAGTGTAACAAAGAGTAGGAATAACGAGACTGGGGGAAACGGTCTTTCCTGCAAACCATGCTCATTCGAGGGCACAGGTCTTAACATGCATCTTGGCAAATAAATCTAGAAAATGATGTTAATTTGCAATCATGTTTTAGAAAGTGCTAAATGAGAATTTTCAAATTTGGGGGTGTTAACATCTGCAGTTTTAAAAGTTCCTTTATTCCAATCTGTGTGCAAGACAACCAGTATACATAAACATAGGCATAAACATACCTTAGACACTTTTACAGGAAACCCCCCTGAACCTAACAGATGTTACAAAACAAAATAAAAAATAATCCTCTCATTAAATTCAATTAATGGCGAAAATAACTTGTCTTTTCCTGTTGCACCCTATGCCCTCACCCCACAATCTTCACGCCCACAAATCACGCCATGAGCATGAAAACATATGGAAGCTATTAATCCTCTAAGTTATGGTGACTTCAAATTGCCTACCTAGTTTTCTAAATCACTTCTATTGTGGAATGTTAGCACTCATAAGAAAATGATAAGGAGGAAAGGGCACTATGGTGCTGCTCTTCGATTCTACCACCACTAATCTACCTCTGTCCACCCACAAGGGCAAATAAACCTAATTTCCAACATGGATTCTCTTCCCCTCCCTGGAATGGCTCTGAAGTTTGGGAGGACCGTGTATATCCTTGGAAATAAAAGAAATGAGTTAGGAGCAGCTGAGTCATACCCTCACATTTGTGGGATCAATTTTACTTATTTGGTGAGGTCCTGTGGATGGGGTTAACCTCTAACATTTGCAGGCATCTACTGTTTCACTCTTGGCTTCTGAGCAATTACAGGCATTTAAAGATGTGCAAAAGATGGGCGTGTGTCTTCAATACTCCCTGCCTCCACCAGTATCGCTGATTATCTTCAACATGTTCTCAAATGCTAGCTTACCTTAGAAATAAAATATCCCTTCTTTACTCATTCTGCCAGGACTAAATCCGTGCCTTGAGACTGTTTGTCCTGGAGACAATTGTCCTGAGACTGTTTCCCCTACCACTGTGAAGGGTGACTACTGTCTATAATGGTCTCTGAATACTAATGGAAACCATGAAATTGCTTGTTGTGAACGATGAGGCTATTGGTTCTAAAGAACAATGTTGGTATTTTCTGACTCTTCATGCTAGAGAGGCAAAGCTGAAAAGGATTTCCCTGGCTCCTGGGTCAAGTTAAAGAGACCATCTGCCTTTTACCTTGCCTGTCTTCTCAGGCAGGAAAGCCACGCCGCATGGTGATTCTCATTCTAAGCACTGTCCCTTGCACTAGTACTCAGTTGGCTCCTCCTGGGAATCCTGCAGGAGGTGGATATAATGAATATTATAATGTCCAGAAGAGGGAACTGATGCGGGTCATAAGATATGCTCCGGAAGGCCCAGACAGAGACCGCGGGGCTGCTGCTTGGCTGTCAAGTCCAAGAGCAGCTGTTCTTTCCACATTAACCCCCTGGACATACTTATGAAACACAACTATTTTTCACTGAGGCCACTCTCCCTCACTACTAGCAACCAAAGATCTGAAAGGCACAGAGCTGTTAAAGAACAGAAGCTACCATTAGTTTTATAAAGACTGAAAAGTTGGTAATGTAATGAAAAGAAGTGGTATACAAAGATGGTCTGGAGAAAAACTGAGACAAATACAAGAGAATAACTATTACCCAGATGTCTAGGTGATCACCAAAACAAGTATTTCCAAGGTACAAGCAAACTATATTTGCTTTTGCTGATAGAAACATAAATGCATCTGTATTTGGGAATACAGGAAACTGTACAAATATAAAATTGCTCAAAATCCCACCAATCTGCTATATCCATTATTTACATTTGATTACTTTGGGGCAAATAGAACATGATATGACATAACATAAATACGTAAAGTTCAAATATATCTATTTATATTTACAAAATTATTATAGTTTTGAACATATCACTTCACGTTCTACTTTCTTTCACTTAATGCTATATTGCAATTAGTATTAGAGAATGGAATCAACTATTTTTAAAATAGTTAAAGGGAAGATAAAATGAAACTGGAAAGACCTTAGAATACAGTTTGCAATTAATTGTCAAATGCAAAAACACTTGGCAAATGGTAAGTAATTTTTTTCTATATAAATTGAGGGAGCTAAGCAATCAGTCAGCAAATACTGATTATCAAATATTGGGAGTTTACATACCCTAGAACGTCAGAAATCAGGGCAATGCAATAAATTTGAGCTGAGTTGGACTCAATCTGGATTCACACTAACTAGAAAGAGTGGTTTTGCAAAGCAAATGAATGGTGTAAACCATACACTAAGAATAGCATTTAATTTACTTGCAAGAAGGAACTATTCTGATCATTTAAAAAATACCCCTTGCACACGAATATTATGTTAATCAAAAATGAGCATCTAGTCAAACACCTATACGTGTAAAATATGAACTAATACAGGAATGAAAATGTGTTCCACTTTTATGCAAGTGAAGCAGTTACATTCCTTTTATGCTTTTCACTTTAGGTATACAAAGGAGTAAGGATGTATTGTACTGAACAAAAACTTACGATCTTGGTAGATGTTAATATTCCTAATTAATATTAGTCCCAATTCAGCTGGTCAGGTAAGATGAAAAGTGATGGCAAAAGCTATGCAACATACTCATCTATTCTGGAAACACTAATATTTAAACTGAATTGATAGAAATGATTTAATGTGCTTTAATTCCAAATGTCTAAAGAGGTCACAGAAATTTACACATTTACACCTCTACTGGACCATGAAATATTGTAAAATTTCTGTAATATAATGACTTTTATTAAGTCAGAACAGACCAACATCAATAAGTCAGTTATCTCTATAATGCTGATAATACACATATTTTAAAATCACATTAAAAAATATCGACTAGTCAAGACACTTTGCGAATCTGATCTCCTTCTCTTTCATAAAACTGGAAGGAATATTTGAAAAACAGTATATATGAACATCTAACATGAAAGCCAGGAAGTAAACTGTACTTTGGGAGAAAAATTGTCATGAAGTCTGTATCAGATCCAGGACCAGACAAATGAGAACGAAAAGACAATTAAAAGAAGCAAAATATATGACAAAGAATGAAAAAGAAGTTGAGAGAGAACGAGAGAAATTCACAGGCAGAAGAGATGGGTGAGCTAGGATGAAACCTCAGACAGTAAAGTCTTCCAATGTAGAAATGCAATGCAGTCCCACTTAGTCCTTATACATCTGGCCCCAGATTTGTCCATTTGAATAAAGTGGTTTCCATTTGGTAATGGTTGGTGGTAACTGTCACTTCTGATATGTGGAGGACCAATATATATGAGGAAACGATTTCTTTCTAGTATTATTAATAGATTACGACACTTTGCAAATATGGCTGAGATTGTGTGGAGAATACAGGAATAAGAACTTTGTGTGGCAGGAGTGGGCATGCGATAAAAGGCAGAGCAAGAGGCCCAGATGGAGAGGAGCCTTCTGATAACTCCTTCAAGGAAGTTCAGGGGAGTTTCTGGTCCTGCTGCCTGAGCCCATCTCTATTCAAGGCTCATTCTGCTCATGGGAGTCTACACTCATCACTTGTATTCTTTGCTGTGGCTTGAGAGAATGGTTTCCACATACGAACAATCTAAAATTTCTTATTTGTGCCTTAGCTTTTCCATTCATGCCATCTACCCATTTCAAGAATGCACTGATATGCACAGGTCAAAGGCAATTATAAGCAATGGCCAAATGAAAGGTCAAAGGCAAATCGACCTTTTGATCTGTTCCAGGTAGGTTTCTTGGTAAAGGAATGGGGGGAGGGGACCTGGAAGCCATTACTTTATCAGGCGAATGGCTTCACACCCATATTGGACCTGCTTATCCTTTCTACGCCCGGGAGCTTGTCCTCTCACTGATAATAACCTGGTTACAGACTAGCATGCAGTATCAGTGTTTTGCTGTCAGCAGGTACAACATTTTACATAACACACCATAACATAAGCTATCAACATTATAATGACATTCTAAAATATAGCAATCACTCAATAAGCAAACTGTCTAATCTTCTGCTATGTACCTAGAATTGTACCAAAAGCTTTTAGAATGGGGCCAGGTGGGGAAAAATACCTTGTTGCCGTTAAAACAGAGTTTATAATCCAGTTGCAAAAAACAGGGTCACGCACAACAGGAATATTCCATGAAGGGCAGAATTGTAAAATACAGTCAATTAGCGAGCTAGAGGGTTTATTAGAAGTAACAGTAGTTTAACAACTTTTCTTACTATAAAACTACAGTTCAAGCCTGCTTAAACATCAGATCTGGTTTCTCACAACTGATTAACCTGAAAATGGTTTAGCACAACACTAAATCCTTTAATTTAACAATATAACAAGTCCCACAGAACCCTTTCTTGGGTTCACAGTGACGAGACTCATCTAAACACACTATTTGAGGCTTGTTTTAATGAGCGCCGTTGGACCTTTAATGAAATATCATAGGCCCAAGCGAGCATCAATTAAAGGGAAAATGCCTCAGAAGGTGTAAAAGGTGATGTATCATCACTGGAGTGCTACTCAGTGTCGAAAGGTCACCTGTGAGGTTTGGAGGGTAACTGTGCTCCAAAGAGCAGCAGACGCCCCACCTGGCTGACATGGAGAGAAGCCAGGGCCTGGGATAAAAGGAGTAAACCCCAGCACAGAAATATTATGGGAAAACTGTTCAAGGAGTGACTCTGACAGGAAAGAAGTACATCTGTTCCACATATCAGGCCTTTGGTGACATCTGCATCACGCTGATCTTTTTCCAAGGAGAAGAGGAGAGCTTGGCATGAGACTGAGCCTTGTAAAAGGTCTAATTTTGCAGAAATGCAAAAGCCTGACCAGTTTTGTGGCAGCAGTGAGCCCTTCAAACTTGGCTTCAGAGAACACTCTGGGGGCTGGCGGAGAAGAGGTACCGCTGTCCACATTCTTGGCAGCAGTGATACAGAGGGAAGAAGAGGGGAAAGACAACTACTGGAATAAGTTAAGGGCCCTCGCCTCCAGCAAACAGGGCCCAGCCTGTCAACCCATCAAAAGAACTCCAAGGAGAAAGGCCTATCGGAGAGACAATCAGTAAGGTCCAAAGGTTTGCAAGGCTCAGGCTCATTTATTCTCACAACTAAACTATCTTCAAGAGAAAACCCCTTTTTCAAGCACAAAGAGTTTACCTTTAATTTATCTTTAATCATGGTAGCTCTGTGACTTATGAGTCCAAAGCAGGTATCTTCAGGAAACTGCCGTCGACAATTCTGCAGTCCCTTTATCTACTGCAGATACTACCACTCCTAGCCCTTGTTCGCCAAATGTCCCTGTAGGCCTGGTGACAGAAACAGTGGACTTAAAAAAAAATCCTTCACCTCTCCTTCTTTGACCTGGTTGATTAGCAGTTTCTGGGGGGATCTGGACAGAACCGTTTGTTAAATTTTGAACCATGAGAAAGACTGGGCAGTTTCAACTCCTGTGGTCTGTAAATGGATGCTGGGTATATTCCGTCTGATGAAACACCTGCATCATCATTTTTCCTTTGTTGTTGCCTTACTGAGATACTAATTTCAGGGTCCTTCTACCTCCCATTTAGCTATCTGGTCCCTGTTCTGATAATGAGAGGCATTACCTGCAACAGACCAACAGTGTTTTGAGAATCAAGATAGTTCAAGACACTTGATTTGGGAAATACACCCCATTATGAAAGAAATGCTCACCATGGCTGTTTTCTTCTGCTGCGAGAAAAAAGACTGAACAGGGAAAGATACAAAAACCTGCTAAGATGCACTCTGTCCCATTAGCTATAGATTTTCCAACAGCGCTTTACTTTAAAAACTCCTGCAATTTAATGCTCTGCACAAGCCCTGAGTACTGGTTTCTTACCCCACAGCACAGCTTCCTGCAGGATGGCACACGGCACACTAATAGCACACTTATTATTAGATTTTCTGCATGGTTACATAAGCCTACAAAAGGGGAAAATGTAAATGATTCAAGAAGATATTCTTCATGTGGTTCTAGTGAAATCTTTAATATCTTAAGACTTAGGAAGAACCCTCCTGGCAAGATACAATCATTTTTCATGCTTCATTAGGGAAAACGTCCTTTCAGTAATGTTAAGGAAATGGCTACAGGCAAAAAAGGGAAAAGAATTACACTTTGGACTGAAAAAAAACACCAAAAAAACAACCCCCAGGCACTTTGGACTTAATCCTTCCCTGGTGCCCACAGTATATCAGACATGAAAAGAAATGTTAGCCTGGGGTCTGCAGGGATTATATTCTGTCTACTCACAGAACTTCACTTAATCCGGCAGAACTCATTATCAATTGGTGGAGTTTTTTTATGAACGGGAATGGGTCATAGATGAAGCCCACCACCAGACACCTCAGCTTGCCCCAGACACCGCAGTGACAGAAGGAAACTGGAGGCGTGGGGTTTGCGGAGGTGAGTGAACCGGAGAAGATGGAGAGAGACCACGTACACACTGAGTTTCTGCAAAGGTAAAAGTAAATCACACTGGTGTCTTAGTTTTACTTTCCTTTTAGTTTGACACTAGAACTTCTCAATACACAGTTTCCCTTTATTTTATCAAAACCAAGATTGAATAAATACGTTTCCTGAGCATGCCATTTATATTATTTTTTCTGACAACAAGAAAACAAATATTGACATGGAATTCTACTTTTTGGTCTCCGAACAACCTGTCTTTATACTGTTCCATCTAAAAGCATTGTGGTACAACAGTTACGTTACCAGGGCCGCTACTGTGCGCAGGAATGGTAGGTATTTTGAGAAAGGCGAGGAGCGAACAAAACAACCGAGCAGCCTAGCAATTTGGTTTCAAAATTGTTTCATTCATTCATTTGTTCATTCATTCATTCATACATGTGCTCCCATCGATTTATTTTCAGGGTCCTAAAGAATTAATGCTACTAAAATTCCCACTTATTTAAATAAATCAAAGCAAACCATATTTATCATTATAAATTAATAAGGAGCAACATATCATTGTTTCTGCCAAAATATGTCAGTCTCCAAGGGAGTAAAGTGGGGACACCGCTCCACTGGATGGACCGAGGTGCACGCAGCACAGGCCTGTGTGGGCATGTCACCCGATGAGTCCTGCGATCACGTTCAATGTTCTCCAACCCTCAAATTCAGTTCCCAATCCCAGGATGCTGCTCTTCCTACTGTCAAAGATCTCAAGGCAAAGCATCGCCTTCCTGCGTAAATCAGGTACAGAGATCAAGAGGTGAGTCTTTCTTCCCTCTGTCTCTCCAATCCCTGAGCACCAACTTGGGTCAATGACACGGGTCATGAGGGGGTCTGGAGGGTCACAGATAACAGCTTTCTTAGCCTTGATTCTCCAGGTTGTGTGTGGGAGACAGTTGGCCATGGATCCAGCCCAGCGGCGGGCAGAGACTGTGCTTGGACGTGGATTCTCCAACAACATCCGTGAGGAGCTGGCCCTGAGCAGGCTGCGGTCGAAGGCCTGCAGCACAGACACATCGAGATCTAGCTGATTCAAGAGACGAGCAGTCATGCGGGAGAAGAGGACTGCATGGTGATAGGTCAGGAGTGTGTTCCAACAAGGAGAACAAAGGCGGGATGCAGTGTGCTTGGGGGATGGCGAGTGGTTCCTGGCAAGATGAGCTGCAGCTTTGCTGTGCGGGCATCATGAAAATCATAGCACGTGATGGGAAGAACGATTCAGCCCAATTGGAGAAACTGAAGCTCTAAGCATCTTCCATCTACTCCAGGATGGGTACAGCAATCTCGGGAACCATAGTTTTCCGTCCTGGCTACAGGGCTTGATACCCCATCGCCAATACACACACACGCATGCACATCCTCCTCGCCCATTGAAAAATGGTGTGCAGTAACTCGTTCCAATCTTTCCCTCTGCCTTAGTCTTTAAAGCTCAGGTCAAGTGTTAACTCCTGCCTACACATGACATCCACCACCCCTGCCCAGAAACTGAAACCAACTGCCCACGCCTCTCTAGAGCTAGCCTGTCCTAACTCACACAGTGTCCTGCATATAATTACATGCTTACATTCACACAGCACCTTTTCCCTCACAAGGCTCCCACATGTCATCCCCTTAAAAGTAATTATTTTAAGATTGGCATCAAACCCATTTGTTCAGGTAGGAATCTGATGCTCAGATAGAGTAAGAGATGTCCCCAAGGTCAGAGAATATGCAACTCCCAGGACCGGGGTTCAACTCTATGAGTCTATCACTGTGTTTTTTCCATGACATCACTGCACACTCCCACGGACTTCCTCAGTTATTAGGATACTATTTGTTTGGAATAAATAAACTTAACATTTATATAATACAAGCTCATTGGAATGCCCTACCATCTATTGTATTTCTTTTGTGTCCTCCATGACACTTCAGAATTACGTAACGTGAGTACAGAGAAGGAGCTCATTCATTCACGCATTCAGTCAGTCCATCAACAAACATATACTGAAAACCTAGCATGTGGCCAGAAAGGCACTAGAGATTAGGGAAACGTAAAGGACTAAAATTTCATTGCAACTCATATCCTGGGACACAGGCATGTGCAGACATAATATTGTAATATAGGGCAATAAACGTCTCTACAGAGGCACCATCCAGATGCTGGTGGGGAGGAGAAGGCAGCAGCTCCTCTGCCTACAAGTGTGTGTGAAGCTGCAGGTGGGTCATTTGTGAAAACATTTTGAAGCTGGATCTTGAAAAGATACGGGATAACTGGTCTAGAAAGTGAGGAAGAGGGAGGGAGGGAAGAAGGAGAGAAGAAACAAAGTAAGGAAACACAGGCGCATGCACTGTGCATGTCCTAGTGAGGATTAATACTTCTACCTCCCCAGGGCAGGCACTGGCTTGACTACAGCTTTCCACCGGCAGGGACGTGGACTTCTCTGACACTGCTCAGCTGCAATCCAGGTATGTGTCACTGACTCGGGACCATGCTGATCTAACTGTGCTCTCAATGCAACAAGCCTCTAAGACGATGTGTCAGGTCCTCCCTTCTTAGAACAGAGGCCAGGATAGGAGATATGCAGGGAACTCTCTGATCTATGCCCAAGGAACAGAGACTATTTCTCACCTGTTCACCAACTTCCACTTAGTGCCTCCACATGCCAGACGGACTGATAGTATGAAAAATTAAGCCTAATAACCCTGAAATATTATGAGGCTGCAGACATTCTGCCCTTGCTCCAGGCCCACCCAGAGGCTCAATTATTTATGGTCTAATATCCCCACAGGTCCTTGCATGCGGATCTCTGCATCCGGGCTCTTTCAGGGACAGAATAAGGACTTGGCAGTCACATGCTGCTTTTGAAAGGCTTCTCTACCTGAAAATGCCAGACGCGTTTCAGATGTCAACTCTAACGTGGGGCTCTGGGGGGTGACTGATCCATGTGAGGGCTCTTAGGTGGGTGTAGAAGCCTGTCTGGCTGATTGTCTTTTCTGCACACGCACATTCAAATGCTCACAGGCTTGTAGCCATAAATAGCTATTAGGGGAGTGTGAGATTACATCATAAACTTGAGAGCATCCTGGTAACTAAAATCAATGAATGCTTGACACTCATCATACCAAAAGGGGACTCTGTGGAATGTAGAGTTGTTGACGCAGGTTGGCCCCTGAAAACAACATGTGTGACAGTTATGGGTAAACTGTGGGTTGGATCACGCTCCCCACCCTCAACTTCATATGTTAAGGTTCACACCTCCAGTACTTCAGAACGGGATTGTATTTGGAATTAGCGTCACGGCAGATGTACCTAGTTCAAAAGAGATCATATCAGAGTAGAATGGGCCCTTGATCCAATATTGCTGGTGTCCTATAAAAGGGGACATTTGGACTCACACACAAGCGCGCACACACGCACGTGGGAACATGTCATTGTGTTTCCAGAAGCTGAGAACTATCAGGAGCTCAGAGGCATGAAACAGATCCTCCTCTAGAGCCTTCAGAGAGAACACGGCCCTGCTGACAACTTGATTTTAGACTTCTAGTCTCCACAACTGTGAGGGAGTAAGTTTCTGTTGCTGAAGCCACTCAGTTTTTGTGGTGCTCTCTTATAGAATACCTGGAAAATTAATACAGGTAGACAATGCTGTGTGTATGAAGGGATGATTTATTTAATCACCTAGAGAGTAGAATTCAGTCACAGGATACATTGTCTCTTCAGTCAAACTATGGAATTCTTATTGCAAACCTGAGACGAGTATCATGTAGTGACCTGACCTGCTTCCCTTACAGAACAGGCAACTCCGCCAGTGAGGTTAGCGCTCTGGGCGTTAAGACATGTGCGACTACTGATGGTCAGACAGATGTGGAGTATTATGATTAATACATCTCACCTAAGAGCCACCAGCATCTCTACACTGATACGCATGTACACTTACAGTTTTAAAACACTTGAGTTATACAGAATGCAAGCTTGTTCAGGATAGATCAAACACTGAACTCAAGCTCCTTTAACATGATTGGCTATTATTAGTGATTTTACCCAGTGAAGAACTGAAATTTCCCTTGGATGTTTTTGCTGCTTATGGAAATAGGATGAGATAAGAAAATCAATAATGCGAAGAAGCTCGAGGTTGGAGAGATGAGAATAATGGATGTCTGAACTAGTATTAAGGGCCACATTTAAAAAAAAAATCCCAACTCCTGTAAAGCAGTCTTCCAATCCTCATTCCTCCATGACAGGGAAGGCACTAAGCTTCAGTGTCTGTGACTGCAACCCCTGATACATGTAGGTGGGTTTTCCATGAGTCCTGTCCTACCTTCATCATAAATCTGTCAGGAGTTGAAAAGCTTTTAGGTCTTGGCTAAAGTTTTCTGAGGAGGCAGGCAGAGCAGGTGTCGGAGGGACAGGGGAACACCAGGTGGCACCAGACACAAGAAGGACTTGCCAAAAAGCCCTCTACACCTTTCTCCAAGTTCCTCTTCAAGTGACAATCGCTCCTCATAATGCCTCCCCCTTCACCCCAATCTCTTCCAAGACCCACAAGAGTTTTTCTCATGCCCCTTCAGCAACCACCACCATATTTTCTCCTGAGGGGCGACTGGCCTAATCTCAGATCGGTCATTCACCTCTCTGACTGCACAACAAAGAGGAGCTTAAATAAGCAGAGAACTAACTAGTGTTCTAAGAGGGCGAGGGGCTGCAAATGGCTGGGACCTGAAATCTTTTCCTTTTTTCTTCCATGGCACATTCCCTACTAATGCAAACAGAACTGGGAGGACTTATACTCAGGACACTTTGTCACAGCAGCCTTGTTCTACTTGAGCCCTTCATGCTATTAATGGACTTTTAATTATATTTCTTTTTCCCCTCAAACTATAAAAGTTGGTCTTTTACTCAATGGGAGAGCCAGTAGATAGAGCTTACTGCTCAGAGTAAATGCTCAACATATTACATCCATTATTAATGATAATTAATATTGGATTTATACTCAAATAATTCACCACTTATTAAAACATAATTCTTAAAATATGTTACCCACATACAATTTCCTGTTTATGGTCATTAGATCATTCTGCTAATTGCTTTGCCTCAACAACTTACTCATTTAACATCTAAATGTCAGGCACTCAGCTAGTAACCTGGAGACAAAGGAGGGTAAGATGGTGTCATCACCTCAAAACGGAGGAAATCAATGCATGAGGAAATCTGTTTGCGTGGGGGGCCCTTTTGGTCAATGAAGTAAAGGCCAGTGTATGAGCACCTGAAAAAAAGATAAACCTGTCACTGAAAAGATTCTGAACACAATTCCAGGGATGAGATATTTCACTTTACAATCATGAACTTGGGACAATAAAGGAACTGTCCATTTAAAGAGAAAAGCTGGGACAACCCTGCTAATTTGTAAACAGAAAACCAGCAAAAGCCAATTCACACCAGCAATCTTCAAAGAAAGGGTCATGCCAAAGTTCGATGAGAGATAAGGGCTGGGTTCTCTCTGCAGTCTGTCTTAAATTCTATTTTATATATCCAGGTAATTCCAAGGACTCATGTATCCTATTGCAATTTAAGTAATGATATTTTGATACCAAAGTTTGAATAGCAAGACTATTCAACGTCTATTACTATCACAAAGTTGTATCTATGCTTTTTCCTTTTCTGACTTTTTTCACATTATCTATGACAGTCAAAGCTCTCAGAAACACTCTTGATTGAAACATGGGTCCTCTATAAAGATAACATGGGGCGAGTCCCCCAAAAGTCCTTTAAAAAGTGTGTGGGCTTCCTTAGAATGACATGAGATATGAGATAGAACAAATGACACTGATGACAAGAAATACAAATGTATGATATCACTTCATATCCATTGTCATTTCTGTTGAGCCTTATGACTTTACCTATTCACTGAATAAGTGTTCTCTGACTGCCTACTCTGTCCGAAAAACATGAGAGAGAAGACATAAAAGACATAGCTCCTGCTTTCATGGAGCTCAGTCTCTAGTGTGTTTCATGGGCAGGAAGCACAGTGAAGCTTAGTAAGACCAGGAGGAAGAAATCAGGGTGGGCTTTGTGGAGGTGGTGACATTTTGAAGAACAGCTAGAAATTACTCTGTATGAAACCAAGGAGAAAATGGCTCTAGACAGAGGATAGACCATGTGTAAATGCATATTGAGTTACACAAGGGAACCTGTCACATTTGAAGAAGTACAAATATGGAGTGTCAGGAAGGGAGGAAAAAGTTCTTACCTAAGATGTTTCCTGAAGGTCATGGAGAATCTCTGAAGGTTAAGTAAAAATGTTTCCATATTCCAAAAGTCCCTCTAGGGTGATTAGGAAGGGACTAAGTTCTACAAGTAGGGAGAACAGTCAGAAAGTCCTTGCTACAATGACACTGGGTATCCAGTGGTCTAGCCTGGTGGAGGGACAGGATGAATCCAGAGAGGAGCCAGGTAGGCAAGGGATTGCATGAGAATCCTTGTGTGGTTACGGAATGGACAGATTTGGACTCAGGGAAGAGCTGGGTCGAGGCTTCTGGCTTGGCTAGTGCCATTCACCACAGGGACACAGGAGAAGCAATGGCATAGCTTCCTTCTAATCCTGTGCTCTAATTGTCCCTCCCCTTCTAGGATGAAGCTGCAGACCTGTAACTTGGCATGAACGCTCTCTGTCCTTCACACACAGTAGGTACTCAAACCCATCAGCTGATCTGGCCACTTGAACAGACACACAAACATAACTTCCTCCATATGACAACATACCAAGGTTTTCTGGTCTTCTGAATTACTACTTTGCTTTCATGAAGAGAAACAGCTTGTAACTTATTCAAATAATAAGATAAGTGTAAACATTTCCCTGATAATGTGCTAATCTTGAACACATTTTCCCTCCTGATACAGGACTCCAGTCATTCATCTGATTATCACCAGCAACCACATCTATCTTACTCCTGAGGGTCTCTGTCCTCTCCTTCACCCTGAAGGCGACTAATCTCCCAGAAGATAAAGAATTCCTAAGTGGAGACAGATGCTTGGGGCTCTAAGGGAGTAAGTGTTAACCCACATATTTCAGGTTTCACGGAAGCCTGCATTGTTGGACTGTGTGCATGCGCGCGTGTATGTGTATTCAGTAGTCTACGACAAGTAATTAAGCGAAGGTCCTCCACAGTTTCCATCAATCACTCCCCTCCTCCTTGCCACTCTTGCCCTTCCTGGGATGACACCGTGTCAGCTGCCTGTAACCATATCTACATCAAGTTCTCCGAATTGTTCCTGCAGCAGCTTTGGGGATGACTGGGGAGTGGTGACAGCCTGTTAACCATGAAAAATGGGAGCTCAGGTCTCTGGTGGCTGAGAACGTTTTAACATATTTGCAAAGGCACAGGACTGTTAGTTATGTGGAGAACTTAAACATTCCCTTTCAGATCAGATTAGGCCTTCAACATAAAGCATTTACTTCAAAGAAATAAGGAGAAATCTATGATCAAAACAAAACAACAAATGCATGCATGGATGTTGCTCCCCTCTGGAAGACTCAGTGAGCACATGGGAGCTACTCCAATCTCCCGGAGTTGTTCTAACCTGCTGCACCAGGGCATCAGGGCCGAGTCTCTGACACTGCTAACAGCTACCTGGGGAAGAAGACACGCCAGTGGTATAGAAGAAACACCCTTGGTAAAGAGGACGAATAGAAGAAAAACTTGACAAAGAGATGCATGTCATGATGAAAAGATGTACCTATTGAGCAATTAACACAACTCCTTAAAATGCCAGGCAAAATGCCTCTGTGAACAGAATCCTACTCCCTTGTGCCACTTTTATACATACCTGTTACTATTACTTCTTTGAGGTCAAGGGCCATGTCTTATTATTGCAGGTGATGTGTCTAATAGCATCTGACCTACGACAGATGTTTAGTAAATGTTGGTTTGTTAAACAAATGCAAGGAGCTCGGGTAGACCCTTGGCCACAGTGGTCCCCTGACCGAAGAAACTGCAGCCTAGATGACAGAGGCAATAGATCCACCTGCAAAGCTGTCAGCTACGGTCCCACAAAGAATTATTTCTGGAGCAATGGCGCCCAACTCATTAAGTGTTCTTGACTGACTTCTTGCCACGGTCTCTGCTACCAAAACATACAGGTTTTCTGAGAACAGTTTTTCACATAATAATACATGACATTCCTGAAAGCAATGGAGGATCCAGCAGATTTTCCTTTGAGTTGCATCAGTGTCTGCTTCTAAGAGATGTATGAACTCTCACAAAACCCAAGACCATAGTGGGTATGCTTTTGAAGGAGGGTGCAGGGGAAATTTTGCTACTTCAAATTAAGTATATTCAACCTGGTCTGGATGTATCTGTTAAAGGAAGTCTGCTATTGTCACTATCGGGAATTTCACAAGTGATTTTTATTGGTGTTTTATGGACCATACCAGAAGCTGGCATGATTCAATGTGATTAGGAAAAGACGAGAGACTAGAAGCTAAGTTAGTGGAACACTGCCTTAACCTCAAATAACTTGGTGTAGCATTCTCACTTCCTTTGCAGTGCCAAAGGGTTAATACACTTTTCTGAGCCAAGAATATCTGCATTCAACAGCATCTATGGCTGCAAAATAGGCTTCCTGTGAAGATAAAGTGACACTGTATATCCATCGCATGTATATATGTATATACGCTGATAAGACAAATACTATCAAACAGACAAGAGGACTCTTCTTCTGCTTTGTTTATACTTTCCATCTGAACAATGCTACCTCTGTTAACCTACCATTCATTATCCTTCTCTTTTCCTGAGTCCGATGAGGGCAGATTAAAATTATTACTGCTTGTGAGCAAATCTATGGAAAGTTTCTACATAGCCATGCACCTCAGAGGCAACTGCAAGAGGAACTCTAAATGGCAGGAACTGGTCACCAAATTTACTATCAACTGACTTCCCAATTACATTTGGCTTCTTTCTGCCTGGAGAACCCTTAATTTTCTTGCCTCCTCTAGGCTGTAAAACTACCAGATGAATGAAGGGGAGAAAGTCCTTTTGGTTTCTGAGCTTATTGGCAGTTCAAGTACTACAAGAATGACACAGCAGATCCTAAGCTAATGTGTGGCACAGCTTCTGCTCATTTTCCTCCTGGAGGAAAAGCAAACATCAGCAGCCAGGAGAGGAGGGCCAACGGGAAGCATTGACACAGCGTTCAGGCATCTTATGACAAGGTAAGACATTGCACTCGCTCCCTTCCAAATGATGGGACCAGTCCACGGGGCTCATAGGCAGCAATCACTGTACTGCAACTAACTGCTCAAGCTGCTTCCCACAAAAGGAGATGCTATTTGCAATAATGCCACTGACCCAGGACTGGTGCCAGAATTGTAGACAGACTCATCTTTTGTGAAGCCCCTTATTGGTGCACCCCTAAATGTTCTTGCTATTCACTTACCAAAAGGAGATTTTCTTGCTGCAAGGAGTATATACAGACTGTTAATTTGCCAACTCTTACTGTACAGATGAGGAAAGCAAGGCTTGCTCAAGGTGACGTAACAAAGCATGCGTAATGTCTGGCTACCCTGAGCAACTCAGACTTTAAATTAGCAGCTGTTTCAACCTACAGATTCAAGTTCATGCTCATGCTGGCACTCCAGTTATGAGATCCTTGACCATAACCCCAAACTCTTACCTTATTTCCCAAGAACCTCTAGCAAGGGAAATTCTTATCTCTCAACTCTGGTGCTCTCATTACAATGTCTTCAGTATCTCTTGCCCTGTCGCCTTCCTGACTAATCTCTATTACCCTCTCAGCCCTGGGTCTTGGACTCCACTGGGACATCTGTGTGCCAGCATGCATACATATAGCTTCAGAACCTCTCTTTGTATGGTATGCATGCAAATAACTTCCTTTGGAGGACTGATCTTCCTTTCAGATGCCTGATTTTATTCTCTACCTAAAATGCCTCTCCCTGCAATAGATGTACTCTGGCCTGGCTCATTATACAGAACCTGGGCTGTTAGACTGTGGGGTTGACCTCAGCTTCTACCTGTTTTCAGTCTGTTTTATATCCTGATTATCCGTGACAGTGGCAGTCAGTCACTCATGAAAAGCAAGATGACAGACTCCAGGTATCAAAACAGACTCACAAAAGCAAGCACAGGAGAGGGTATCATAGCAAGAACATAGACAGGAAGCTGGGGGCGGGTTCTGGCTCTGGCTCTGTTCCCTCATTACATCTCAGATGGTAAATGGTGCCAATAATAAACGTCCTGACGTCTCCCTCCCCAGGACACTGTGAGGAACACAAAACAGATGTTGTGAAAGTCTTTCAAAAGCAAGAGAACACTATTTAGAGGAAAATGATGATGGCTACAGATTATTGTCTTTAATTTTTTTTTTTTTAAAGAAAGGTACAAGCAGGAATGAAGGTGAGTAGGCAGGCAGGCCTAGAGAAGAGGAGGAAGTATCTTTATCTCTTCTTTTAATGCATATTTAGTTGTCAGACTGGGTGTTTCCCCTGATCTGGGGCTCAAACCCAGGGGTATGTGGCTTGCTCCTTTGGAGGCAGTTGACCTAACTGCTGCTCCACCAGGGTGTGGCAGATTATTGTCTTTCTTTTAAAAAGAAGTGCTTTTTTGAATTACTTCTAAGGCAGCAGCAATAGCACAACCATCAGACTGAGCACTTTCCAACCAGAAGCTCTCCAGCATAACTGCTCATCAGGATCGCCACCACGCCTGCAGTGCACACAGATTCCTGGACTTAAACTTAAGAGAGTTCCTAGACGCAACTTAAATATTTTGGTGCAAAGAAAATGATATTTAAAAAAAGTTCCCCAAGGGATTCATACCAGTTAGGTTTGGGATCCACTTTTGAACAATGTTTCTCTGACAGAAGAAATCTAAGTGTAATTATGATTCATGAGCTTGTTACCTGTTCTATCCTGCAGAGGATATCAGTTGCAATGTAGATTTTCTAACAGTAACTCTGGGGTCTAACAATTTCATTGACAAGAGGTAGTTTTCAGGAAACATTCTGGCTCTGGAAGGCATGAGAAGGCTCTGGAAAAGGTGTCCTGTGAAACAGACCTTGTCCTGGAGGCATGCCAGGAGGATGGTGTGCATGACAGCGGAAGAACACAGGGGCACTCCCGAGGTCTCTAGACCTCTCATTCCTTTCAAATTCTAAACTTTTCTTCCCTCAGGGTCCAGAGCCCAGAGTGGAGAAGTCAGACACCTTCATCACAGCTTGATGCTTCCACCTGGTCTCTGGTGGCCTGGTGTCTTCTCCTCAGCAGTCCAGGAGCTGATTTCTAGAGTGATTTCCGAGTTCAGCAGCCAGTTACCAGATGAGCGATTCCTAGAGCGAGACTTTAGCAGGAGGATCTGGGATCAGGAGAAGCTGAAATCTTTTCTTTCCCCAAGTCCCAAAGCTGTACTTAGAGTTGAAAACAAATAGAAACTCTGGGGTGCTAGTCCATGATACTTGCAAGACATCGTCATCAAAAGGGCAGCACTAGTCAGAGAAGCAACCAGGGGTGAACCCAGATGACCATGCTTAACAGCACCATCCAGAGCAAGGGAAGGACTGACTGTTTCCAGAACAGCCCCACCACGCTGGGACATCAAATCAGGAAGCCTGGGTTTACTGCTGGGGGCCTGTGTGTAGAGTCTCAACATATCTTACCTTCAATGACTTTCCCAAACACCCCCTGCTTCCCATCTAGCCAGTCATGCTAAGAGTAGATGATGAACAACTAACTGGCAGTCATGTATGCTGAGACCACTGTTTGCCGTGGAAAGCAGGCTCAGAACTGGGTGCTGCATTTAACACTTACATCTGAAAATAATCCGGGGAAATATAAAAACCAGCATATGACTAACATGTGATCAGGCAGAAGAATAATTGTGAGTTGCTTTATTTTAACATGTGTGACTCTATCACTTTATTATTCTCCAGCAAATCACCTTACCAAATTCACCAGAGGTGACCAGTGTTTTGAAAACTGGGGCTATATGGCATTCATATTTTAAGTCTTGCTCAGGAAAACAGGATGCAGCATTTGAATTATATCGCATTTTAAAATCTGGTTTTTTTTTTACAATTAATCTACAGTAAAGTAGAATGCATTTTCAGTGTGGGATTCTAACATTCTTTTACTGTGTCACCTCCTCTCTTTTTAAAGTTTTTGCCATCTCCTTACACACTACATCTTCAAGGGAAGCCCAATGTCTGAAACATATCTAGGAGTACCTTAATAATTTAGTGTCTAAAATACTGGTTTTGTTGGCTTTTTAGACCTCAAAGGTTTTGATTACAATGACCATCTTTACATGTTTCCCTCTGTGTTCCTAGGTAGGCTTGTCAAATTCTCTACAGTGGCACGTGGCTGGTTAGATGTGAAGTGTCCATCATGCCACCTTCTGATTAGCAAAGGAGGTAGAGGTTATCTGTAAGGTCTCTTTCCCAAACATGTACCTTAGGAATGAACTAAAATTTTAATCCTGGGTCCCTAACAGCCATTTCCTCTTGGACCAGTCAGGATCACTTAAAAAAATTCTTTCTGGGAATATTTTCTAGTGTTTTCTCTTCATGATCAGCAAAGAGAGTAAGAGATCCTATACAATTCAGTCGTAAGTCTTCTCTTCTTTCAAATAATTAAAAAGCTGAAATTCTCTCAAATATGAAACCCCCACAACGAGACCTATCACCCACACTAATAAAGCAGAACTCACTTTGCTACCCAAATGGAAGCACAGTTGACAATGTGGGGCTGGGAGGAGGCAGCTCATCCCAGCTCCACCGAGATGAAAGTCCGTGTATGGCTGCATGTCCCAGGCTGGTGCTGAAGTTGCTGATTCATGGAACCACTTTGGACCTTACTGTAGTAAGTAGTAAGCTTGCTGAAGCCAGCTTGTACCAGCCACTGAGAGATGGTGGTTGAATTTGTAAGCCAAGTAGCAAACACGTCAATATTAAAAATTAAACTATATAAACAGAATTAAGCAGATGACTTTAAAACTCCTCACTCCCCAATTATCTGACTGTTTTTAATACCATCTCTATGGTTGAGGGGAACTACATCGACCTGCCTGTAGAAAGGCTGACGCGAGCGAGTGTGCCTTCCTGCCCCAACGTCTCCTCCGTGACATCGTGTCGGCTGTGTGAAACTGGTCACGTAGGGATGTTTCCATCACAAATCAGCTAGTGCTACAAACCAGAAGCCCTGCAGCCAGAAGCTCCACTCTTACAAGCATAGCGTAGACTTAGTCCAGTTTTTTTCTTAAGGGGATTAGAACTCTTTCACTCAGGAGACTAGAATTCTAATTCGGAGAACTCTGGAGGTTCTGGAGAACAGGATTAGTGGACGTCCCATCACAACATATACAGCATATACTACTCTACACTAAATAGTACTGCTTGATCATAAAGGCTGTCTTTAATTTTTTCAGTTGATCCAAAGTTCACAGAAGTAAAAATCCATGTATGGTGGCATGTTCCAGGCTGGGTCTGCACTTGCTACTTCATGGTATGATTTTGTAAAAAAAAAAAAAAAAAAATTCTATTTTATTGTAGACTGATTTTTTAAGGGGGTATTTTAAAATTCAATACAATGTAAACTGCAACATTCTAGAGAAAAGGATTAGTGAATTTTCCACACCTGCATAGGCAGGTACCTATTTCCAGAATCATACTACCAGATCACTGCCAGCCCAGCGTTTATAATCAATCTCTCCCTGATGAACTGTTTCTATTATCTGCTGCTGAAGCTGCTCCAGCTCAGAAATGTAACTGTGCGTGTGTCAGCAAGAGCACGTGCAAGGAGACTGTCTGCAAAGAAAAACATACTGTTTGGCATCTGTGCAACCATTCCCAGTACTCATATAATTTGTCAGATTTTCTCATTGACTCCTCATACCCACTATTATGCTGCACTTCATCATCTCCCTTTCACAAGTGAGGGAGGTGAGGTCAGGTCACTTGTTGGAGCTCATGTATCAAGCAAGCTGCACAGGCAGGACTCATCTCACCACGGATCACTGCTGCTGTGTAAATCTGTTTGAAAAATGGAATTTTCTCCAAAGATCAACATCTTGGCTGCAGGTATGGCTATGTTTACAGCCTCCACGGCCATGCTCCCCACCTTCCTGACCACACACAGAAACGACGTCTACACTGCTGCAATGCCCCGGATCAAGCAGATCCAAACACACTTCACTTGAATTCTGGAAGACGTTGTAGCAAGGGAGGACGACTAACAAGTGTTCTATACTTAGGATCTAAGTGATTCAAATCCAGGGGAAAGGTCAGCGTATCCAGTTTAAACAGAACTGAAAGCAGCAGTGGATGAAAAGCCAGGTTCTTGTGTTCAGTGGTAAATGTTTATCTACCTAGATCTGCACGTGCGTGTGCGCAGACACATGCACACTCACGGGTGTGTTTTGGAGAGTTTGTTTGACTCCTCAGGGAGTGATACAGTAAAAAAGGAAAAGAAAAAAAAAAAGTGTTGCCCCTTATCAGACAGGGACACATTTTATCCTTGCAGTATGTCTAAAATGATTTTATGACTAAATCCTGGGAAAAATGTGAAGAATGCTTGGCTAGATACACACTTTTCCAGTAAAAACAACGCTGCTTGTTAACTGTAGCACTTGGGGACAGATTTTCAACATGATGTACATTTTTGTTTTAGTGTGAGACTAAATTCTCTTTGGATGCAAGTTTTCTTTGGCTTTAAGAGAAAGTTGAGCTGATTGTACAATATGGGCCTTCAGGCTTCCAGTGCCTGTTTATTTACCACAAGAGAACCTCCGTCCCAACACTCAGCCAGGGTTAAAACCTTGAGATGTTTTCTCAACACATTAGGCAGAAATAACTATAACAACGGCACAAAGCAAACCCATCTGTCAGGATTTTTGAAACCATCAACTGACTGACCTTGTAACTAGAAAACGTTTTAGACGCAGCATAAGAAAAGTGAAATGTGACAGAGGATGGATACACAGACATTCTTAGAGGTCCTTCGTGAATTACTAACACTGGTATCCTGGGAAAAGATGATGGAGTTTCCATTTTATCTCACAATTTTGGTGGGTGTGCTGTGAGGACTTAAAATAATGCCAGGTTACTTAGCCAACATTTTCTTGGAAAGAAATTTCCCTACTGTTCACCTAAAAGTGTAAGTAAATGGGGTCAAGGCACTGGGCTGCGCTGAGACACTTTAAAGTCATCAAGCTGTCAAATTAAAAGCAAACACTTTCTCAGCATTTCTAAAGACTCAAAGTGAAAAGTGTGCTGCTTTCTAAGCATATTAGAGTTAAATCATTTCCGTTTCATGGTTCTGAAAGACAGGGTGTGGAGGTGCATGGGGAAGAAGTTCCCTTCATACCTTCTATAATCAAGTGTTTCTCAACCAGGGGTCAATTTTGTCCCTTTGGCAATGCCTGGAGGCATTTTTGGCTGTCATAAATGGAGGTGGTGGCCATGGTGGTTACCTGAATCCAGTGGGTGGAGGGCAGGCATGGCGCTAACCATCTGCAACGCACAGGACAGCCCCCTTCGGCATCCCACCCCCACCCAAGGGGCATCGGCCCTATGTCAGCTGTGCTGTAGATACGCCCATCTCGAACAGGAGATGGCAGCATCTACTGTAGAAGAATTTTCCATCCATATTCTAATGGGTTCCCAAGCTTCCGGGAGCCTCAACACTTTTCCATGACCTCAACATCTGCTACTCCACATGGTTCAGAGCCCAGCACAGTCTCCCCAGAGAGCGAGGTAGAGTGCAGAACTCAGGGCCCACCCAGGCCCCCAGAACCCCAGTGAGCATTTCCACAAGAGCGCCTGGAGACTCAGAAGTGCTGTCAAGTGGAGAAGCACGGTGTGAACTTGGTGTGAACTTGTTTTGCTCATGTCCCCTGATCCGCTGTTCACCTAACAGCTGTTTCTGAGGGAGGCAGCCCATCCCCCACAGCCTTGGCGGGGGCCCCACTCACCTCCTCATTTAATATCTCTTCTTTTCTGACCACAGGTATGGCCATTTGCTCATAGTTATGGCTACAATGTACCCAGTTTTCAGGTCACTTTCGGTGTTTACAGACGTTCTACCTGCCAGGCTGGTGGCATCCCTAGCTGACTGGATCCCAACCTGGAATTCTTCAGCAGTCTCATGAATGAACATCGGACAAAGAACTCCTGGTTCCTTCATCTTCTCTACAGCAGCAACCACTACTTTTCCCTCATTACATAACATTCATTCATTCATTTGTCAAATATTTATGGTGTGCCTCTTTCTGCCTCCATGCTAACGCTATTCAGAAAACCACAGTGCTCATGTTCAAGCGTTTGCTGTCTGCAGAGGAGGGGCCAGTCTTTATTTTGGCACTAGAAAGGACCTTCAAGAATCACAAGCCAGAGATGGGCTCAAAGACAGCCCCAGCCTCGCTGGGATATTTTGGCCATTTGTGTTGGCTGACACTCTAAACCCAGTAGTTCTCCCGTGCTAGTCTGAGAACCAGGAACTCCATGGAAACAAAGGAAAATAAAGACAAGATAGGGAATATATCTTAACACTACATTTCTATGATATATTCTGAAATTATTTATTCTCACTCTGGGGATGTTCAATGCCTTTGAAAACATTGGAAAAGCTATTTTTAAAAGTGTCCTTAGCTTAAAACAAAGACTTGCCATGCCTATGTTAGCTCCCCATTAATTTTTAAAAATGTACCCTTGATATCCAGTAGCAGTACTCAGGCTTCCTTGGGCAGGAGGGGCAGTAGGGAGGTAGGTAGCTAGATTTGCTTTGAAGTCACATTTGCATGGCTCTTTATACAAGATGGAGAAATCACCAATTATTCTTAATAAAAATGGGTAGACTAATAGAAATTCTTAGAGGGCATAAAAGCTCCTAACTCACTCCATCACGAATGAAACAAACTAAGAACTGACAATGCATGCTTGTACAAGGGCTCAAGAAGTCATTCTCAGCTCCTTTCCTGGAGGCAGTGGAACTCAGGACACTGCGGGACAGCAACAAAAGTTTTAATGACCATATGACTAATGTTTTTGTCTTTTGAGGGGGAGTTTTTTCCTCTTGGGAATGCCCCTTCCTCTTAGAACTTGCTTGGAAGCCGGGAACTCTGAGAGCAGGGCACCTCTGTCCTGAGAACGGTCAGCTTGGGCACCTCTTGCTCCTGGCCTCAAAGACAACCTTTCTTTGGGTGCTCTTTTGTCCCGGGTCTATCTTGCCCCTTTTCGTCATCTAAGGGTGGTTCTACCCTGAGGCCAAAGACAGGAGTGTGAACCACTCAAGGCCTGCAGGAGGGCTGGATTCCTGTCATAGCCTTAGGACCTCTTCTGGGTCTCCTTGCATGTTGACAGGAGAGGATCTACTGAACTTTCCAGCTCACTCTCTTCCCCTCTGCTTATGTGGCTCTGCTTTCTCTGGGTGGTCTCCTCCACTCAGAACCTGATAGCGCATCTCTGTTCCATGGGTCCCATGTCCTGGCCTCCACACTTCACAGTCTTGACTCCTCTGATTTTGCCTGAAGGTCTTTCTGAAATGCTCTGAAACGTCCAGAATGAATCAGTGTTTTCCTCTCTAAGCCAACCTCAATCATCTCTTTTACTTCTTATATCTTTATTATGCTTTTACTAGTCAAGTGTCATGCCTTTTGCAGAAAAAAAACCCATAATAATTAAATTTAAAAAGAAATCACATCATCAAAAATGTTTTGAAAATAATTTTAAAAGTCAAGGTGCTCAATATGTTCATCCATCCATCCAATTACCTAATTATCTCCCTATCCCTCAATCTATCTGCCTATCTCTCTAATTACCCAGATGTCTAATTATTAATTACCCTCCTTCCTCCCTCCTTACCTACCCAATATGCATTTTCCTTTCTTTATAAAATTTGATTTTCCAACTGGAATCGAATTTTGGAAGATATTCCAAAAAAGCATCTCATCCCCAGTATCATTCAAGGCAGGATATTGAAGAGAAAAAAAATTAAGAAAGGAAGACAATTCTTGGATGTAACTCTTAAGATTAACATTGGTGTCTGAGATCTCTTGCTCTCTGCCTTGCCAACTTCTTATAAAAACATAGTAACTGGGGTAAAAGGTACAAAAAAAAAAAACCCTACTGAGTTATAAAGACAATAAGTTTAGTTAGCTAAATAGTAAGTTTATTTAATCAATTATATACTTTTGTGAACAAGGGGTCATTTTTCTCTTCTATGAGGGGCATGCGATCATTATTTGGACAGTTACTTTTCCAGCTGCTAAGGATGGGAAGCTTCTGCCATGACTTAACACTTGATATGCCAGCATAAACTATTTATCCACCACCAGGACTGATTCTAAGATATGACACTATCCAAAATTTTTATCATAATGCTTTAAAAAAAGGATCTTTTTTTAAAGAAAGGTGCAGGTGCGAAGGAAAGAGAGCAGAAGCAGGAAGGCAGGAAGAGAGAAGAGAAGGAGGAGCACTTTATTTTATTTAGGTGTTGATTTTGGTTGTTTCTCTTCCTCCCACCCCAGGCTTGGGACACAAACATACGTCCTTGGGATGCATGTGGACTGCGCCAGCCAAAGGCAGCTGACCAAGCCACTACTCCATCGGGGCACACTGCATCGTGCTTTTAAGAGTGATATCAGGCAGAGCTGTGTAGCTGAGAATCTAATTTTAGTTGGGCCAGAGGAGGCGGTATAAGGAAAGGCTAGATCATCCACAAAAACCATCTTCGCAGATTTTGCCTCAGCAGGAGGGGTGCCCATCAGCGGAAACTATTGAGTCTCCAGTTAAAGAGGAGATTAGTCAATGGTGGCTTTTAACTGTTCTGTTCCCAGGAGTTACAACAAGCATATTCGCACCCCCACCCCTACCATAAGCTGTTTCCTTGAGTCTGATAACTCAGGTCGTTCCATTTTCTCAATCACCAATCACCCAAGTAGTTCAAAGAGAACAAGACCTCCCAACGCAGCCAGGTATCTGAGTCTAGACCTGCCAGACGCTAGCTTCCCTAGAATTTAGAATATTCTTTATGCACATTCCTGACAAATCCCCTTTCTTTTTGTTCACCCTTTAATGTAGTTTCACAAAAGAGACAATGTACATGGTCCAGCAGATTTTTACAGTTTTTCTAACTTGTTTTTAAAAATCAGAGACAACTGGTTGCAGCAATTTTCTGGTTAACAACAGACATACAAACTGCCAGCCAAGAATAACAGAATCAGAGAGACAAAGAGCCCACGATATGCTGCCGGAAGCCCTACGGTGCTGGAGGTCAGGTCTGTAACACATGCAGGGCTGAGCCTGCACAAATTATAAAGCTCTTTCTCCTTTCAAGTGAGAGTCATTTACATGGGGCTAGACTGCTGCTGCTCTTATTTATCTAACGTCCAGCTCGACTGGACATGTAGCAAGACCAGAGCAACTGGATGTCTGTCAACTGGATGCCCCTGCTCTGCCCAGGGCCATGTCTCACCATGCAGGAAATGGGGAGGGCAATGCTGGATGTGGAAGAAGTGGTCTTGTGAGTTTCTATTGTCAGGAGAAAACTTACTGCTTTGTCACATCAAATGATACCTTCCCACTATAAAAAGATTTTACAAAACGCAAACCCATTTTCTTGCCAGTCAAACATTTGAATCCAGTCTAAATTTCAATTTGTAGATATGGAATATTTTTAAAGGAAAAGTGCGGGCAGGAAGAGAGAGGAGGAAGAAGCATTTTTTTTTTAATTTTTATTGAATTATGCATTTTACTTTTCCTTTCTGCCCCTGGGACACAAACACAGGTCCTTGGGATGGATGTGGGCAGCTCTTGGCTGGAGGAAGACCCAACAATTACTCCACTATGCTTTGCTAGACTCGGATTTTTTAATGTCACTGATAAAAGTAGGATTTTGAGTGTTTCATCAATTGGACAGACATATATGTATATGTGTGATGTATATTTATATATAAACATTAATACACATGTACACATACTACACATGTAACACACACACGAAAAGACTGGGATCCCAATAGAGCGAGAACTCTGCCAATCCCAGATCGAGCAGAACGAGTTCACTCTGAACATGAAACAGAATCTAATCACACAAGACAGTTAGTGCTGCCTCATATGACAGCAGAGTTTGGAATCCCAGGGTCTTGGCTTCTCAGCTGCAACATCAACTTCTTCCATTGTCTTAGGAGGGGTGAGGCTGATGAGCTTTAAAACTAGCAAGCTTCATGTATCACGCTGCTTCTCAGAGCCATCTTCCGCTGCCCCCAAGCTCTCCTGGTCCTAAAAGAAGAACCCAAGGAAAAGAGACCATGGGAAGCTCTCTCCCTGAGACCAAGAGCAGAAGCTGCCCAAGCTGCCCAAGCTGCCCATTCTCAGGCCTGCTGGGGAAGGAGGAACCCTCCGGCTGGGGGCCCCATGCTCCCTTGTAAGTTCTAAGAGGAGAAAACGCTCCACCCACAACAGGACTGGCCTGTCGAAGGTCCTAGGGGCGTTGGTGTCACTTTAGGGCTTCGTGTGCAGCTCCTGGAGCAGGTGCACAGCAAATGACACACCGTGCTACAGTTACAGGGAGTATGAGGAGCTTTCAAAAGAGTTCAAATGACGATACAGTGACAATGGCAGAAGCTCTAAACAGCTAGTGGCAGGAAATATGCTGAAATTAGATACTCTAAATTGAAAAGAGAAGCTGAACTTTTGGTGGGATATGTGCTGGGTTTGGCTGCTGTTGGTGTACCTAGCACACTGGATCAGTGTGAGTTTCGACCAGTGGTTAATGAGATCAATATAAGTGTGAGTGTGAGTGTGTGTGTGTGTGTGAGAGAGAGAGACAGAGAGAGAGAAAGTGAGCAAGAGAGAGAGAGAGAGAGAGAGAGAGAGAGAGAGAGAGAGAGAGAGAGAGAGAGAGAGAGAGAGAGGAGGGGGAGGAGGAAGTATCTGGAACAAATAAAAGGAACCTTTACTTTTACTTATGACTCCTCAGCTACAGAAGGTCAAATATTCCTGGCTTCCACATGACCTCTGAAAAACAGACCCAAGAAATATTCTGGATTTTCTTTAAGCAAAAGTATTCAGACACAAAGGAAAATAACAAAAGAAGTATCAGAGAAAGGTGAACTAGGTACATTTTGCTTTTCCCTTCCCCTTCCCTTTCTCATTTCTTCCTTCCTTCCTTCTTTCCTTCTTTTTTAAAATAAATCTTATTCAAGGAACACTGCATCGCAATAGATAGGCTTATGGTGAGCATCATTATAAACCAACATCTGTATATAATACATTAAGTTTATTTACCACCATCAGTCCTGTTCCTTCCTCACATATAATGGAATGCTTTTACCTAATTTGCCTGTCCCCCTCCTCCTTCCCTTCTGATGACCATTTATTTGATTTTATAGACGAAAAGTTTATTTTCGTTTTATTTCATTTGTTTTTGTTTTCTCTACATAAGAGTGAAAACGTGTAATGTTTGTCTTTCTCCTTCTGACTTATGTCACTCAGCACAACTGTTCTAAGTCCATTCATGTTGCAAATGGCAGGATTCCATCTTGTTGACAGCTAAGTAGTATTCCACGGTATATTCCACATCTTTACCCACTTCTCTGTTGACAGCACTTAGGCTGTTTCCCATTCTTGGCTATTGTAAATAAAGCTACAGTGAACAAGGGGGTGCATAACTTTCCCATTTCACTAGAAGGTGTTCTGGGAGAAAGATGCCTTCAGCCTCTCCTTGCCCCCCATCAAAGCCCTGGCAGAGGAAGGGTGTCAGTGCACAGCTTCCAGAACCCAGCAATTGTGACCTGACAGGCAGTTGGGTAAGTGGACCCTTGACGCTCTTGGGGTCTCCAGCCGGGCTCCTGCTTCATTGTAAAGTCAAGCTCACTGTTATGGGACACAGCCTGCCAAGCGTAGGCCCCGCTTGGGGTTATGTCCTCTGACTGCTTGAGCTATGTCCCCAGCCCCAACCTGCACTGACATGTACACACACTTGAAGAGGGCTATTTCCTAACTGATTTCCTGTGAAATGTAGCTCATCTTTAGTCCTAGACATGCGACTGAGCCCGGGAGACTGGGACAGGCTAGAAGTGTCCAACTCAAAGCCAACACTATATCTGGACTAATAATGATCGCATCTCTAGTCACTGGTGTAGGAAACTTTCTTTCACTTAACACTATTTATGGAGCACCTAAGCGAGGAATGCCACTTGCTTGGAAGTCATCCTGGTATTTGTCTAATTTCTCAGCAGCAAGCCTTCCTCATTTGGGTCTCTCAGAACACCAAATACGATCTGTCAACGAGAACACACATGCCAACCCTGAGAACAGGTGTGAAGTGTGAGGTTCATTGGCGTCAGGGCTCACCAGCAGACATGACGGAAGATGCACCTGCTCTGGGTTAATAAGTATAGCACAGGCACAAAAAACCTTTATAGTCAACTCCTGATTAAAGACATAGTGTGACTCTCAAGAAGCCATCCATTTATATGTACCAATAGAAGCCAAAAGTCTGGCTGGCTGTGACAAACAGCTCCATCATGAGAGCTGGAAATGGCAACCTTTTGTATGCTATTCTGGAACATTTTTATTTGAATTTTCTAACCTATCGTCTTTCAGTTCCAGTTAACACTGCGGTGTCACGCACCTCGCTGATGGAAATTATCTGTGTTATAATTAAAAATGCTCTCAGGAATCAGTGCAGAAATCAGCTGGGTAATGCAGAGAGCAATAAAACAATCTATTTCATAAAACATTAGCAGTAGAGTAGAAGAGATCTCAGAGATGAACTATTCTGAGCTAGCCTTTTGACACTCAAAACACTCGGGGCTCCTGGTGGCCAGGGGTGACCACATCCTGTGCCTCGATCTTGGCTAATATCTATGCATGCCACGTGGGAAGTCCTGCTAATGTCCACTTCGGAGCGTGTGCAGGGCTCAGATCACATCACAGTTACTGGAGGTGAAAGAGTCAAAACACAGAAGCGGTCCTGGAGCTGGGGGCTGGGAAAGGATGCTTCCAGGTTTTAACTGTGCCCATTTCTTCATGAAATGATGGTATAGTAACTTAGCACAGGGTGGAGCTGTCGCCACGAGATATCCACTTTTGGAAAGGAAGGACTAGAAATGTGTTTGGGGCACGTTGTCTTCTGCTTTCCATGTAGATGCAGATGACTGTTCAATGCGTGTTCTTGAAACCACCCCCTTCTCCAATAACCTTGTCTTCTCTTTCTTTCCTGTCTCTAACTGTTTTCCTTCATTCCATGAAAAAACAAAACATGAGACTAAAGAAGTGGCTACCTGGAGGAATAGGAGGTAAGCAGAATCTTCAGATTTTTTTTCCTCTCTAAATGAGTCATAGCAAGGAGCGTCCAAGTTAAATATTTTCTCAAGAATCCAAAGGAAACATTTAGCAAGCCCTACCTTGGGTTATTCTCAGCTGGGAAGTTGGGGTGACCTGTGAGGTAGATGGATAGATGTTCTATGTGCACAGGGGCCTTTCTGAGGAGGCTGATGTAAGAAAAAGAAAGAGTCACCGACAGTCAAGCTTCCAGGGCTAAGACTGCCTCCTGGTATTTGAGGCTTGAATTCTTGAACCCTCTCCACAGCTCACAGTTTAAAGAAGGAACTGACCCTGGGCAGAGGGTTGAATGTGCAACTGTGAGGAATGCAGGCAGTGGGGCAGCAGAGTGGTGTCAATCAACGGTATCTAGGTGATGAGGCAGGCAAATTGGGTAAAAGGGGTCAATTGCACTGTGAAGGGGAGAAATGGACTGTTAGTGGTAAACACCGTATTACATGCAGATATTGACTTACAGTGATGCCAACCTTAAACCTATGTCATGTTATGATACACTATTCCTTTAACAATATTAAAAATAAAAATGTCAATAAATACATAAACAAAAGGTATTTAACACTTGGAGGATCTGCCACTCAGTGTCTTGTAGAAGCAGGTAGGAAGGGATAAAGAACATGAGCTGCCACGCTTTGTCATCTGACAAAAAAGTAACACTCAGGAGGCAAGGAGACACATCTCCCTACTTTGATTTGGCAACGAAATGTAAGAGAGACCACTTACCAACCCTTCTGACATCAAAGAGCAGAAATAGGTGCTGATCTCACATTCCAGGAGGGTGTCTGGGGTCATACCATGAACACAGAGAATGACGGAGAGAGGAAAGGGGCACTGTCAGCCGGGGAGGAGAAAGGCTGGATGGAAACCTTAGTGACATCCATGAACAGGCAGGGGCCATACATGTTGGGAGTCAGTGGTAGTTCGAGGAAGAAATGCTTACATTAAAGTCTCTTAGTTTGCATTCTCCAAAGTACCCTTGGTGTGATACACAGCCTTGTGAAATTTGAGTTAGTGTCTCTTTTTCAAAAAAACCATAGTTAATTTAAATAATGGCCTCGCCAAAGCCTGCTTTCATTTCTAAATCTAGTTCTTTATTAAACATGCCAATGAAGAGGCTGTGGCCTTAAACACTTTACTTCATCAAGTGGGTACCCCAAAGAAGATGAAAATGAGGACTTGATGATGATAGTAAATAAAGGTGACTTACAATCAGTGCACCCTGGTGGCTTAGGCGTTAAGTCCACGGCTACATTGTGGTCCAAGTAAAGTCCATGGACCTGAGTTCACAATCCAGGGATAGGGTGGAATAACCAACATGAACAACTAAATGAATTAATACTACTTTTCTCTCTTCCTGCTTGCCTGCCTGCCTCCATTCCTGCCTGCTTCCTTCCTCTTTAAAAAAAGGGGGTGGGAGGGGTTGTGAATGATAACTCAGACCTGACCATCTGATAGGCACTAAGTTCATGACATGCATTTTGTCATTTAATTTTCACAATCTTCCTTTCTTATAGTAATAATAATTATCACCTTATTTATAGCTTTAATGTAAGGACATGAGGATAATATGGTTAAATACCTTGACCAAATCCTTACAGCTAACAGGTAGCTGGAATACAACCAGATGTGTCTAATTTCAAAACCCATTTCTTACCTTGGCATTGCACACAGTAGGTGCTGCATAAATACTGGTGACTGAACAAATGAACTAGCTAAAACAATACAGGGCTTCTAAGAGTTAGTCAATCAAATGATGCAGTGAACTGCATTCTTTGCCTTAATTGGTTAAATATACCTCATTCATTTGACACAATACAAACAGTCATTACAATCGAACAATGTCACAGGATCAATATTTCCTGCTAAGGATTAGATGACTCTGACTGGCTTTGACATTTCTCTTCCAAAAGAAACTCAGCTTTGCCCCGACATTTACGAATCAGCAGGAGATGTTACCCTGAGACGTTTCGAACAGAAACGCCTTTGCTTTTGTTCCCTGTAGGTAAAGAATGACAATAATAAAAGAAAATTAAAACACACACACACACACACACACACACACACACACACACACACACACACACACACCCCAAAACCCATGGCAAATGTAGTTGTTACTCTGTACCTACTTTTCAAGCCGAATTAAGACTATGACTCACAGATTATGTAATTTAAAAAGCTGGCACATGTAGGTCTAAGGTTGCTTTAAGGTATTTTAAAAGATCTCCAACATTCAGAAGTCCTTCCTGGCCCCTTCACCTCACATGGCGGGGTCTGTGGGTTTGTAACAACTGCTAGTTTTATAGCAGGCGACACTCAACTCTCCTCCCACTGCTGGCCGCCCATGGAAATGACGCGTGCTGACAGGGAGGCAGACCAGAAGGTAATCAAAGGCAAGAAACTGGTTCCAATTTGTTCTACAGCATGCTTTCAGCATTTGAATATTCACCCTTCAAGAATTGAGCCGGGCTTTATTTTCTTTGGCTGCTGAGCCAGGATGGCATCAAATCACTAAAAATGATGAGGAAACTTGCATGGTGGCTCTCGGACAGAGGATGGCAAGGAGGACAGGCAAGCTAAGATGGACTCTAGGGCAGCCTGGGCCTCTTAGTTTCTGTGACCCTGGACAAGTCATAATCTTCTATTCCCCTTATTAATACTTTCGATTTTGAAATACTATGACTCTGCTGTGAACTTGATTGAGGTCTATTCCCTGGAGGAATTTATAATCTAGTTGGTACAAGGCCCTCTTTCAGAAGCCAGAGACCCACCCCAGTGCTCAAAGACCCCACATGGAAAAGAACCTGAACTGATCTTTGAAGAAGACATCTGACTTACAAAAGTGAGAACATTCCTCTCTGATGCCTGCCTTGGGATTTCTGATGAAGATTCGCTTCAGAGGCTCTGTGGTCTTTATCTGACATAGCAATAGCTTGGTGATTGTGATTCTGACAGTGGTTTGTATACACCTGGGTAAGGGGATGTCTCTGAACATGTCATTCCCTGCTTCATGAAAAGGCAAGAGGCACAAAGTTCAAGACGGTGCAGTCCTTTGCTTTACTAAATTCTTTATTTTCTTAAGTCTTCCTCATGGGTTTCCTTTAAATTGGGCACCTCCAGTGAACTCCAAGGACATCAGAACCACATATATTCAGGTCACATGCAGCACCTGTCAAACAGGTGGAATTGGAGCTAAGTGCTTTCTCAGTGAAGCGATGCTTCTTTCGAATGAGAACCGCCAGCGCTAAAGATGGTGAGATACTTAGAGAAGAAACGCTGAAAGGAAGCTTGTTGGTACTAGCTGTAGTATGTGCTCTTGAAGAAAATGATGTACACATGCATAATCAATCATAACAATAACATATAACTGCTTTCCATATCTTATTGACTCCAGGGTATGGCCACTTATTAATATTACTAATACCATAACTCACTCAATACTGGTATTAGAATTAAAAAGACAGAGATAGATATATAATAAATTAATCAGTACACAAAAAAAAAATGGGAAATTCAGAGCCCTATTCATAAATAAAGTTCAGCAAAAGCCCTTGATCATGTATTTTGCTGCTGTCTGGAAGCAGTTTATTCACACTCACAGCAATATTGACCAGGTATTTTCCTATGAAGACAAGCAGGAATCTGTGAGTTCACATGCAGATTCTTCTAGTGATCTTCTGAAGGTGAAAAACAAAAATCTTGCTGGCTACAAATCAGTGAGGGGGAAGAAGGAGGGAGGGAGTGGAAATGCGCATCACTGATGAGGTCCAAAGAAGATGGAATTGTTGGGTGAGCAGTGAATGATACCCTCATAGTCGTCTGATGCTGCAGACTCACAGCGGGAAGGGAGGAGCTGAGTTTCCAGTCATTTAGATTCCTGGTTCAGACATGTCTTTTAACACCCGCCTTTTTATACATGCCTTTTAATAGCTCCCTCAGAAAGAGGTAACTTCTTCACTTTCTGAATCCAATATTACTCGTATCATAGGCTATGACACAAATTCTGTTCATGTTTAACTTGTTCTTGTATTTGTCTTATCTCCCTAAGTAGCCTGCCAGCCTCCTTGAGGTTAACTTGTATGTCTTAATTAATTCCTCTATGCCCCAGCATCTTGCTCTGGGGAGACACTAAATACTAGTCGAAAACATGTCTAAATGCCTCAAATCTAGGCTTGCTAAATCAAGGCAATAAAAATGCTGTTGGATCCTGCATGCACATTCTAAGAATTTATCATCTGATTATGTTAATGCAAAGGTTGATTCCCTTGGATTGTGGATATGGAATGTGACTGCCAATAGCAGGAAACTTTCTCCAAGCCTTCCCTTTTTCTGCGTGAGCTCCTAGGCATCGAGCCCAGAGCTGACATCTGAAAACTCAAAAATAAGAAATTTAGTGCAAAACAAGTCAGGTCTTCGTTGTGAGAACATTCATTTCCACACTTCACCCAGGACAGCCTCTTGGGCGTCTGGTTCCCTGGGAGTCTGCTCACACGGCACCTCGCTCTTCCTCTCCACAGTGGCTTCACTCATGAGAGGGGTAGCTGGCCTCCACACCCCCTCCCGCGCAGTCACTCTACTGTCCCCCTTCCCGAAACAAAACAGCAAAACACAACTCCACCCAGCAGCTACATGACATTCAAATATCCATACACTTCTCTCCATGGCAACAGCTGTAATCTTGTGGAAATGTAACCTCCAGGGTGCCCACCCTCCCTCCACCAGAAATTGGAGCACAATGTCACGGAGCTCAGCACCTCTCCAGAAACTCAGGCCATCTCCTAGGGCTCCCTCGTCCGTGCCCGGAGAAATGTGAAGAGGGTGAAACATCCAAACCCAACTCAACACCATTAAATAAAAACCCTTGACTTACACAGATTCATTTTGAATTTCTCTGTCTCTTTCCCCCCACCAGAGTAGTAAATCTCCAAATTCCCCCAAAACAATGATGTCCTGAGAGTCACTTCGCTCCTCTCTCTCTGCCACTCCATGGGGCTGATGTCTCTCCTGGGAGCTTCAGGCATCAGTCAGCACAGTGGATGAAAGTTAGTCACAGTGGGAAACTCAGTCTCTGGGGTGACAGAGGAATGCTGGTGGGGAGGCACCGAAGCATAAGCCGAGGCAAGGAGGGCCTGTACTGTAAGGGTTGCCAAGTGGCGGAAAGTCCTACAGCGGTCCGGGGTCAGGCTATGGGCTTTCTGTCTAATCTCCAAAAGAAAAGAGTCCATCCAATGCTCAAACCAGCAGACAGTAAAAAGGGGGAGGGAAAGAACACTGGCTGGACTGGAGGTGTGTCCATCATTCACTGACATGTTTTATATCTAATGTTCATACAACCTCACACAGTAGAAATGATTATCCCTTGAGAGACAAATTCAAGTTCAAAGAACTCCCTTGAAACGACACTACAGGTACATTTTGAATAGAGGATTCAAATATAAATATAAAACCATATTAAATTCTTCTGAAAGGAAAAACTAGTTTTTACGTACAAAATAGAGATGCACAATTTTGTAGAAGACTTGACCTTTTTGGAGCATGGGCTCATGTTTGTAAAATGGGAACCCAGTACTGGAAGCCCATCTAACAGAGATATCATATGCAACATATGCTTCATGGTGCATGATGAATATATATCAGTGTGTGAAAGAAGAAATGAATAAATGAGTGAATGATACTGATGAGTCCATTCTGGAACTGAGCTGGCAATCTGGGTCTTATTAAAGCAGTGCATCTTGGTCACTATTTTTTTTACTCCATGTGACACAATATTTCTGTGTAGGAGAAAAACCCTGCATGCGTGATGACGGTCTGAGCTTTTTCACAGACACAGCAGCTCACCTGACATAATGCAGATTTCTATGAGTTACTGAATATTGCCTGAAGTCAAGATTTCCTTTGGAAGAATCCAATCCAGCTCAGGGAACCAGATATTAAAGAGGTAGTTATTAGGGCAAATAAGAGTTAATTTACATTCCTCTATGTATTCCAAATGAAAATATTCTCAAAGTCAGAAAGCAAGGAAAATCACTGCACTTTGAGTTTTGAAAATTAAATGCTGATTGTAGAAAAGATGCTTTTTGGGGGGATAAAAATTGAACTGCCTTCTATAGCCGAAAGGAAGAGCTAATTAAAATGTGACCAGGCAGCAATTATCTACTCAGAGGGGTCCCATAGGCCCATAGATTTCCACAATACAGATAATCACACTCCCGGCTATCACTGCTATTAGGTATTAGACACTTGGTACAGAAATGGATTTCTGCTCTGCTCCATCTCTTACTGTTCAGGGAATTCTGGTCAGTCCCTCTGCATATTGTACAGTGAATGAGCCGGGGAGGCACATCTCTCCTGGAGAACTATCTCAGTGGGGTCTAACGCTACTTAAGCCCATTCAACCCCTTTAGCATTATCCCTGCAGTTACTAACCCCTGGCTTTCACTCTCTCTCCACTCAAAAGTCACTGCAAGCTATTATAAGAAAACCAAAGATAAAACAGCTTTTGCATAATGAAACACTAATCCCCAGAGTGTGACGCCCACGATACAAATGAATGCGAGACAGAAGATAACCAGATGTCTAGACTTATTCAAACCCCTCTCTTGGAGTTCAAACTTGTACGCACTGCTTCATCCAGTGAAGAAACACACAGTGGTCTCAAAATGCACAAATAAACAGCAAAAAGCTAAACCAGTAGATCCTCTTCACTTAGGCCTCTTAACTGGAGCTAATTTGTGTTATTTATCTATGCAGAGTAATGCGTTCTTAACCTGACACTTGCTTATTAAAAATAATATACAATTTGAAGCCACTGAATGAGATGGTATTTATCCTTCCTGTTACTAAATATATTGGTAAATTAGAATATTTCCTAATAAGTCCATTTGTTTCTGACTTTAAAATTAAATGAATGAGATTGCATCATTTAAGGATCTATGGATTTGTGTTTTAAGCACAGTGGACCAAACTCAATGCTCTCTGGATTCCAGAATAACACTGTCAGTTGTGGCTTGTATATCGCATCTCAGGCATTATACCAGGATCCCAGAACACGCTCTCATTTCATCTTTCTAACAACTCTCTGGAGTGCCCACTTTCCTCACTATGACACCATGTTCTCTGGCAAATTATACCTTGGTTTCACCAGTATAATTTTAAAATATGAAGGATCACATGAAGTAAAAGAGATTGTAAAACAGTTCATATTAAGCAGCAAAATAATAGTCTGTATATGCATATATAATTTTAATATAAATAATTCCCTTTTTCTTTATGCCTTTGTCTAGTTACCTCTTAAAAAACAATTTCTAATAAAAGAAAAAACTAAATTCAAATTCTGGAAATCACTTTGAGAGAAGTTAGATATTGACATGAAAGGCCTCATTTATTTGTACCCCTAGAGAATGAATTGATTCGTGCAGGGGGTTCTTAATATTTATCTACCTTTTAATATACATAAAATTTACATGTATATAATATGTATACCTGAAAATTCACCAATAAAAGTGAAAAACATATCTTTTTCCCACAAGTACTTTATTGTACAATTGGAGGGTCCAGAGGAATTATTTCAACATCTAAGTGGGAAACAGAGCTCTACAGGAAGCAAGAACAGAAACAGCCAAGCAAAGGATTCATGAGTGAGTCGTGCTCAGTCTTCCTCCCCACAGCTCCCACCTTGGGAAAGAACTGGGACATCACAGGTGACAACTTTAATCTACCATTTGCCTGTCTGATGAAGACAAGGCAAATTGAGTATCATTTTCAGTGAAGGAAAAAAAATCTTAGTTACAAAGAGAACAAATCTACCAATCTCATTTGTTCTATCCTAAAGTCCTCCCGTCCCACACAGCTTTCAGATGACACAAGAATTCTCTCAAGGCAGGGAAAAGGAGGAAAAATTTAATTGAATTTTCCTCCCTTCAAATGAATGGGGACAATTATGCATGATGAAAGGAAATAGGCCCCTACATATTCAATAATGTCAACCGGATGATAGGTAAATGCTTAACTTATTCATGAGAAAAAAATAATTAGGCTTTCTTTATCATCTATTTTGCATTCGGTGTGCCCATAACAAATGATCTATATATAGTTTCTATGAAGTACTACTTATGAATTGAAAAAACTTCATTCAAAATTTATATGACTGTGTATTTGAAGTAACACAATTTATTAGAAGGATCCCATAATTTAGACTGAAAAAATGTAAAGTGACTTTCTTCAAAATAAATCTACATTAGAGACTTCACTGGCTCACTAAAGAATACTGCACTCCACATCCACTTTCCTTTCTACCCTCTATCTGTGGGACCTTTTTCAGACAAAGCTTTTGCTATAACCAAGGAACATACAATAGAGTGATCCGTAAAATCCAAGAAGGAATAATGCCAACCTTATAGGGTTATTGTGAAGATTTAATGAGACAATGCATGAAAAGCACTTAATGTAGCCTGGAACATATTAAATGCCCAATAAATGTCAACTACAATTATTAACCTCTTAATATATAAGCTTCTATTTAATGAAAAGGTTTTTTCTAAAGAATTTTTCAATTTTGTATACCCTCGACTTTAAAATAATTCACTATATACAGTATTACCAAGTCCTCTGAACCCCATCTCATATTTCAAGATACTTTTTTCCTGGTTGCTCGTTCTCCTTGTAATATGGTCGTGTATATACATGTCTGAGTTTCTCTAGGAGACGATTAGTTTGTGGAAAGTAGAAAGTGTATTTTACTTACCATTATATACCCAGGAGAAAGTAGCTTCGCATCTGGCACAGTAGAGCCATTTAATAAGTATTCTTTATATGAATAAATAAATAAATAAGTAAACAAATAAATATATAATAGAATAATCCAGGGAGGGAGAGGGGCCCAACAGGCACCTACCTACCCTACCAATAATTAAATCATTTTGTCAAGTTCCTTTAGAATGATTATTTAGGCCTCATTTTATAAGCCCCCAATTGTTAATTCTCTGGAATATATTTTACAAAAGGACAAAGAAATATTCACTGTTGAAAGATAAAGGTCCTTCTCATCTTGATTACCCTGTTACTAATATTAGTGGTCTTATTCCCAATTTGGTTCAGAAACAACACTTCTGGGAGGTTTTTTGTTTTTGTCATGAAGGCAATGCAGCCACCACCACCTCTCATCAATTTCTAAGCCATGGTCCTTAAAGAAAATCAGAGTAAGACAGTATTTGATTAAACATCTTTTTTTTTAAAAAACAAATGTGGACAGAGTTACAACTTTTTTTATGGTCTACTCTGCTTCCCAGTTTTGGATACTACATCTAGACACTAAGAATTGATACCATTTGTGTTCAAAGAACAAATTCATGACTTTGTTCTTAAGACGGGTAATCATATATTACTAACTATTCATACTAAAAAGATATTACCAATCCATGCAATGGTAATCCGAGCACTGAGAACTAAGCCAAATAAGCAAGACTATGTTTAGGAGACCAATACTATCACCTTCTACACGTTATTGAACAGTACACCAGCATGATGATCGATTCAAGACAAATTATATTCAGTAAACAATAATTTATCTAAATATGTATTTTTTGACACACTTGACATTTAATGACTATTAGGGAAGGGTAGAACTACACAAGTCTAGCATGGGATAGTGACCGGTGAAATAAAATTCTCTAATAAAAGTGACAAACATATCTCTTTTCAACAAGTACTTTATTGTACAACTGGAGGGTCCAGAGAATTATTTCAACAGCTAAGTGGGAAATAAAACTCTATAGGAAGCAAGAGCAGAAACATCCAAGAATACAATTCATGAGTGAGTCTTGCTCTGTTTTTCATCCCCACTGCTCCCACCTTGGGAGAGAGCTTCTAATTTTAGAGTGTTAGAAAAATGAGATATGTTTCAGTAAAATGAGACTTTTCTGTTCAGGATATGATTCTTCAATTGCCACTATCCTAATCTGACTTTAATACTTGGTTCAAAAGTCAACTGCTCAGAAGCCTTCCATATTAATTTCATCTTCTATTTCAGGGTTCTTGAGGTTAAAAACTAAGTAAATGAATGAATGAATGAACAGAAGGAGTAGTAAACAAGTGTGACTAACGGGCATGCGCACTGAATTGTCTGGGTGCAGAAAAGACTGAAAAGTGAACACACATATTCAGCACAAAACAGGTGCTAAACATGTTCATTAAATGAAAGAATTTTCTCTTTGTTGAACTGTTGATGAGATTTCTCAAATTATTCTCATTATCAAAGTAGATATTGTTTCTTTGGGATATTATTTTTGTCCTTTAAACTACAAATGCCTGTTTCCCTATGAAAAGTTCTTGCATTTGCACAGAAATGCAACTTTTTGGCCACACTAGGAGGTGCTACTTTCCACAGACACATTCATCCGCTATCTTCCACCCAAGCAGAGCACAGTGGCTTTCAGAAATACTTTGGCCTTTGGAATAAAGCAGAGAGTACAAAAATCCACTGTGGATCATTACATGGAAACGTGAAGTCAAAGGAGAAACAGAAACATGGACAGTTTTACTACACAATAGTTGGAACACTAATCACTGGAGGGTAATGGTAATTATTTAGCATGAATTTAACATATTTCTATTTGTTCCTTAGACATAGAACATTTGCTTGAAGTGGATGTTAGTCATGGTTTGGTGTTTCTATTTTAGGTCAAGTCAGGAGATGGAATTTACCACACGTCACCCCTATGGGAACTTCAGTTTTTCCCCAGACTGGGACTTTACCCTTGATATCCCCACAGACACTCCACTGGCTGGCTTTCACTGAACGAGCACCTCCGTTTACTAGCTGTGCCTTTGTTCACCTAACTACTCACTTCAGCCCCCGCTTCCTTTTCTACTGAATTTTAATTATCAAGAGTACAGCCTCAGAGCTGACATAAGTTCTTGAAGAACTGCTGAAAATGGATATCTGAGCATAGTGCTTGGTATATAATAAAAGCTCAGTAAAGGTTATCTATTATAATCACTTTTGTGCTTCATAGTCGACTCTTATGATAATGCTATCACTGTCTAATCATTTGCCCAGGAATCACCCAATTTTTATATCTACTGTATACATTTAAAATAATTATAATTTATATAATATCATTTAAAATGTCCAAGTGGCTTGCAAAAAAAGGGAATATTCTCTTCCACTGTGGGGTGCAATGGTGTGTTCTAGAGAGGGTCTCGAGGGTGCCATTCCTGAGGTGTGAGACCCCAGCTGGACCACATTTCCTCTTTTCCTTTGAAGAAATCAGAACGTGTGACAAAGGTGCAAGGGGGGGGTGTGATAAGGCACACACAGCTGTGGGTCTGCTGAGCGAGCAGCTGTCCAAGTCTGCCATTGAGGTGAGAGGAACAAGTAAGTTGGGCTGGGAACGAAAAAGAGCCAGAGATGCACTGGAAGGAACCTCGGCTCCCTGCCAGCATTGGGCAAAGTCCACCTCCTCTCCCAGTAAAGGGTAGGGCGAGTGTGTGGGGATGGCAACAGGCAAGAAATTGCTCATCCTATTCTCCACAGAGCTTTTAAAAGGCGAGCTCTCATTCTCTGGCCAATTTGGCTGTGACCAGAGGGCATGTATTTCTGGTGCAGAGACACAAGAACTGAGGCTGGCCTGGGGGGACCTTTCTACCAAACACTGACACTTGTACATGGACTGCTGCCTCAGAGAAGAGCGCCTACTCGGCAAGAACCTAAATGCACCCTCAAAATGATAGACAGCCACATGCCAATGCAAATTAGGTAAATCCTCACTAAGTAACGTGAATCCAGTGGAAATTGCATCAGCACCAATGTTCTCCGTAAGGTGAGCTGGAGTTACATTGCATTTGACTTTGGTAGAATGAAGGTGGCCAGCGGTAGAAGATATGACTCTGACTGTTTCTGAGGACCTTCAGACAAATGAGCTATCTTGTGAAACAGTACCCGGGTGGCCACTTTCTAAATAAATATTAAAGTGCATTTCCTATCTGTAGCACTTAAGAAGTTGAGGGTGGGAAGGGCACAATTCCAAGCATTCCCATGTTTTTATTCAACAACAGCTCAGCTACTCGCCATCAGAGTATGAGGAAGACCATCTCAGAAGTCATGCTGGTGTTCTGAGTCTACACAGCACGTGAGGACACAGACACCCAGAAATGCTCTGGTTAGTCTGCCCCAAATGGATGAAACTCAGACCCACACAATTCCCATTTAGTAGAACTCTAAGACTGACTAATTTGTATTCACTGTGACAAGTCCTTACTCTCAGACCTGAAGTCATTATTAGAAAGTGAGAAAACAGACGTTACTTTGGGGAAGCTGGGAGGTGGCTTTATCTTCTGAGTTGCCACTAGATAGAATGACCCATAAAAACGACTTGGGAGGCTATTACCTTACAATCAGAGCATCCGAAATCTAACAGTTACACACTGTGCTTCTCTCTGGTGTATTTTAATTAAAGATTTAAACTGCTGAGAGACAAAAAGGGAAAACGTGTACATAATCCATCTGATTTTTGAATAATTTCTCATTAGTCACATAGCTGATTGTCACCCTGCCTGACCCTGCTTTACATGTGATATCCGCACATTTACTGAGTATGGCACAGAAAACACTCTGGTTGAGTCTCAGCACATGAAACCATAAGGTTCCCAGTTGGAATTCCGTAGAAGCACATTTGAACCAGGAACAACTTTGTATTTATTAATTAGGTTTCTCCAACTCCAGTTGCCAAAGTAATGTGAGCTTTTTAGAAATTTGTTTCTGGCTTTCTTGTTGCAAGTTTTTCTGTAATGTGCTGTGAAAAGATCAAAGTTCACATGCATCTTGGGTGAGATTATTCAAACGAAAACTAGTATATCAGCAAGTACCCACATAGCAATCCGTGATGTCATTTTAAGGGCAGCAAAAGAAAAAAAGAAGTGGAATCAGTTACTGCATTAGAAATCACATTTGCCCACCCCTTGATAAACAATGACTAAAACACACAAGTTTTTAACAGATTAATGGGGCATCGAGAAATATCAGATGGGCGAGTCCTTTGGCGCCGCACTGAGCCAGTATTTCTGCCAGCAGAAAGGCTGCAGTGGGCTGAGAGCAGTGCAGAGTAAGTGGGGACACAAGACGTTGCTTTCACACAAACACAGATCACACACGTGTTCTCTTCTCCTCTTCCTTGGTGCCACAATAGCTCCTGTTCTCCCATTTCTGAGACCCTCAAAACCTTTGCCTTAGATGAGTGGACCCGAGACTACTGGAACTGCAAGGAGTGATCTGCTCTTTGACTTGAAAAGACGCCCCCTTCCCACCCTGTGCAAGAGAGGGACTCACCAGAGAAGTGTTCTGAGCCTTTCTAACCCCGCAATTTCTGCATCAGCGAATCCTGCTCTTACCTCTGTAGCAAAACCCCCCAACAAATTAAGAGGCAGAGGGAAAAAGAGATCCTGCCAGTAGCCAAGAGAATCAGTCACAAAACTAGAATCCCCCCAACCTGGCCTGCCTTTATCTCTCCGGAGAAAGATCCAGTTGCCAATTTTTCCTCTAGGAAAGGCTCCTCAGGTGGGGACGCGCTTCACAGCACGGACACACTGCCACCAGGGGCGCCACTGTTCACGGAAAGAGGCCCTTTTGTTCAGTCTTCCTTTATTACGGCCTGGTCAATACGATTTAATTTTAGTTCTTTCATATTCTCCAGTCAGAGGGAAACTGGGAATGTTAAAGGGTTACTACTGAAAATACTTTACTGCCAGTAAGATGCTTTGAAAAAAGGATTGTCTTAGTATATTTGAAGTCAGCAAATAGTATTGTTGACTCTGATCACTATGCAACGCATGAGACCTGCCGAATTATTTATCTACTACTTGCAAGTGTGTACCCTCAGCTAACATCCCCATCCCCCCAAACTGGTAACCACCATTCTGCTCTTGGAGAGGCGTTCAAGGGGCCCAGGGAAGGTGGGTGCTCCCTGACCATCTGAAGTTTCATGGATCATTCAAAACCTTTGAGAAGATTCCAAGCAGTTGTGGACCGGCTGGAAGCAACTCAACTACCAGCGCTGCATCTCCTCGGAGGACCTTCTGCAACAACCTGATGGTGCTGGGTCTGCGCTGGTGGTTCTCTGCTGCATTCTGCACCCAAGGCTTCCCGGAAATGGTGGTAGCCCTGCACCTGTACCCCTGACTCTCCTATAATGCGCCCACGACAGGTGAACACACCCAATCACAAGCAGAACAACAGCTTAGCTTTGTCAATGCCTTTCTTCCCTCTGAAGTGCTACCAAGCAGTTGACATACTTTTTTCATATTTTCAAGTGAAGAGATGCATGATTCCAGGGCTCCATGCACTAGGATCAAATCAAATACCAAAACTGCTTTCTGGCTCAGGATCGCCTTTGTATGCACAGGCTTCACATTCAAGAAAAAGAGAAATCTGCTTCATCTCACTGTGTTAAGTTGGTTACCAAAAGGCCCCCCAACTCCGGGCCCTTGCATTGCTCATTCAAAGTTGTTGTTTATTGATTTTCTAGTTTTATGGAAGAAACATTGCATCATAACATTGCAGAGGTTAAGGTCTGCATCACTGTAACTCAACATCTGTATATAACATATTAAATTCACCAACAACAGTCAAATACTATCCTCCATATAACCGGCACCTTCTATCTTATTTTCCCACCCTTCTCCTCCTCCCCTTTTGGTAACCAGCAATTTGGTCTTGTAGGTTAACAGTCTGTTTTTGTTTTATTTGGTTTATTTGTTTGACTTCTCTAATATACCACATGAGTGAAATCACACCGTGTTCGCCTACTTCAAGGTCACAGTTTAAAATGCCTTTTAGGACTGCAGCATTTTAACAGTGTTTTCTCCTTTGTTTACTGTCCAGGCATGCTCCCAGCAGGATTACACTGCCCATGGAGCCGAGCTTTCAGCCCAGGTTGCCAGCAGAAAAACATAATTCACACCCTGTAGATCCTATAGAGTCTCCTGAGCTCCTAAATCATCCATTAGTTTAGGATTTCAATTTTTTCTTTAAAGCAGCGGATTTCAGACATTTCCATACAACCTTTCCATTGCAACATGGGTTCCTAGAGCTTAGCATAAACATTTATCTTGTAAATACCAGAGTTTATTATTAGATTTATTTTGTAGTTCTCATGATACTCCTCCTACTTGAGTTACTTTTCAAGATTTAGGAATAAGAAGTCCCTTGGGAGGAAGGTGGTGGGGTCTGGGAACCCTGAAACATAGCTCAGTCCTCTATCGTTTCATGGCCACCATAAACAAAGCTGCACTATCAGAGTGGGTGGGCCACATCCCATGACCTGTTTGCCTGTGACCCCGTATTCCAGGACAGAGAGAAAGCATGCGGCAGATCAGCATGACAACAGCATTTGACTTCAAAACCCGCGGCACGATGCTCAGCGACTGGTGCTCACCGCTGTCTGTACAAGCAGATGCAAGATAGGAACAGCTCACAAGTCAAGACTTGGTGGCATATCTGCCCACAATACGGCTACAGAGGTACCTTTTAGACAGAGTGGAGGCAAACACTCATCCACTACTTCACTCTGGAAGGGAGATCTTGGGGGCAGGCGGAATCTGCAGACTCGTGAGGGCAGAAGGCAACAGTGCTTCAAAGTCATAGACTGAGCCACTGGGGAGAAGGAGATGATTCTGTCATTCATTCTGACAGGGCTTCTTAGCAAACAAGGCGGGGAGAACACAGTCAGGTGGGTGGGGAGGCACCAGGAGAGGACAGAAGGGTGAAGTCAGCCAGGCAAATGAGAAGGAGAAACTGCAATTATGGACCTTATGGAGGAGCTGCTGGTACGCTACCCTGGCCAAAGAAAAATGTTGATTGGACTAGTTTTCAGAGGGAAACAGACAGCCCTTCTGCAAGCAGATGGATGACAAATCTCTGGGAGGAGGCTGTGTTGTTCATGTGTGAAACGGTCTTAGCCAAAGAG